>ONZH01004522.1:0-22790 GCA_900303285.1 Rhinella marina | reverse complement strand
TTAGAACAGTTTTCAGCTCTCCAGGACGTACCGTTCCTGAGATATTCCCAAAAAATGCATTAGCCAATAGTAGCCTGGTCACATGACCCTTATCAGCCAATAGAAGCTCACAGGCAGTCTCCACACACCAGGTTTCTATGACAACCTAGCCAGTTCACTGCTGTAGGTCTGCATTAAAGAGGCAGAGCACTGTGGATGACAATGGTAAAGGGGTATTTCGGTTACCAGAAATATAACTTATGTTTTAGGCTAATTCATCATCAATCATTACCTCATATAATGTAAATTTCACATATTTACTGTTCAGTAGTAATAAAAGATGTATTCTTCCACTGCTACCCACCTTCCTCCTAAATTACTATGGCATTGACCTGTAATTCAGGCCACCGTCAAAAGAAGGACGTAAAAGCCCCACCCCCAGATCCCACTAAGCCACGCCCCTGAATCAGTCAGACCACGCCCCTTCCATGCCGCATTTGACTGGGATTAAAAATATAGGTAAAAATCACCTTCTTTCAGCTGCAGGGGTGGGGGGAGGGTGGCTTTTTTTCTGCAGCTCATTGCTCAGACTGCACAGTGCTGCTGCTGAGAGTGAGCTGTTTAAAAGGACATCCCTGTGTCCATCCAGGCCCTGCACATGACAGAGGACAGGGAGTCTGAAAGCCAGACTGTCCAGCCTAAAACAAGACCTCTGGCCACCCTAGGGGCAGGCTGATGTTAGGGTGGCCAGATATCCAGCTTTAGGCTGTACAGTCCAGTTTTCTGGCTACCTGTTCTCCGTCCGACGCAGTGCCTGGACAGACACAGGGATATCCACCCTTTTAGTAGCTCACACTCAGACAGCTTCTCCTCTGAGTCTTTACGGAGCCAGGGGGACGTGGCCTCATGTTTAGTGGTGTGTCTTCATGGGAACTGGGGGCGTTGTTTCACGTTTGGAGGAATGGCAGGTGAGGTCTGGCTTTCTGGGGTGAAGACAGTGGCCACTCTAGCTGATGTGGAGGTCACAGTTAAAGGGGCGGGCTTCTGTAGAGGTCACTGTTAAAGGGGCGGGCTGCTGTAGAGGTCACTGTTAAAGGGGCGGGCTGCTATAGAGGGCACTGTTAAAGGGGTGGGCAGCTGTAGAGGTCACTGTTAAAGGGGCGGGCAGCTGTAGAGGTCACTGTTAAAGGAGTGGGCAGCTGAAGAGGTCACTGTTAAAGGGGAGGGGCCTTAAGGGGCTGCCTGTAAGGGGAGGTAAGCCTGTTAAAGGGGTGGGCAGCTGTAGAGGTCACTGTTAAAGGGGCGGACAGCTGTAGAGGTCACTGTTAAAGGGGCGGGCTGCTGTAGAGGTCACTGTTAAAGGGGTGGGCAGCTGTAGAGGTCACTGTTAAAGGGGTGGGCAGCTGAAGAGGTCACTGTTAAAGGGGCAAGCTGCTGTAGAGATCACTGTTAAAGGGTCGGGTAGCTGTAGAGGTCACTGTTAAAGGGGCGGACAGCTGTAGAGGTCACTGTTAAAGGGGCGGGCTGCTGTAGAGGTCACTGTTAAAGGGGCGGGCAGCTGTAGAGGTCACTGTTAAAGGGGCGGGCAGCTGTAGAGGTCAAGCTGTAGAGGTCACTGTTAAAGGGTTGGCCTGCTGTAAAGGTCACTGTTAAAGGGACGGGCTGCTGTAGAGGTCACTGTTAAAGGGGCGGGCCGCTGTAGAGGTTACTGTTAAAGGGGCTGGCCGCTGTAGAGGTCACTCTTAAAAGGGCGGGCTGCTGTAGAGGTCACTATTAAAGGGGCGGGCACTGTAGAGGTCACTCTCGATATCTTTTAACGACACACACACAAACAGTAAATGACATAAATTAAATATACCCGGGCGAAGCCAGATCCTTCAGCTAGTGTCCTATAAAGCTCAGCCAAAGCACTCTATAAGTTTCCACCATATCCGTAGTTGTGCCATAATTGAAAGCCACAATGCCCCACAACAGTCTCTAACTTTCGGGTGACCATTTGTCCTCTTTTTTTTCTTGCATGTCCACTTTCTGGGACCTAAAAAAACTGTCCAGCCAGAATTTATAATCCAAACATATCTGAGATTCTCAAAGGGGAAGGGGGTGGAGGAGGAGGACAGTGCATGGTGGGCACTATAATCTGCTACAGAGTAAGAGCTGAAAGACCTGTGATACTGTCATCATTGTGTGATCAATACAGCAGAGGAGAGGAGAAGTGGGAAGGACCTGTGAGATATCACCATCATCCCCTGGTGGTCCTCGAGCAAACTGGGCCACTAGTCAACCACCCGCTGCACACATGGCACAGTAGAGTGACTGCACTACATACAGAAAGGCAGAGTACAGAATCGCAAACAGCCTATGTCCATATAAAAAAACTGGGTAGATTATTTAACAGTTTATTATTATACTAGCTGAAGGACCCGGCTTCGCCCGGGTATATTTAATTTATTTCATTTACTGTTTGTGTGTGTCGTTAAAAGATATCGAGAGTGACCCCTACAGTGCCCGCCCCTTTAACAGTGACCTCTACAGCAGCCTGCCCCTTTAACAGTGACCTCTACAGCGGCTAGCCCCTTTAACAGTGACCTCTACAGCGGCCCGCCCCTTTATGACCATCTGGCTATTTCATCTGAGTGTATATATACATAATTAACTCCAGCAATTTTATCAGAAGAACATTTGTCATTTGGTATAAGGAATCCTGTGAGAATACATAAGAGGGAAATAATACCTTCTGACCTGCATATATGATAAGACTGTTGGGCAGCCAATTAAAAGACGTACTTATAAATGTGCATGTTTTTAATGTATATTTGTTTTTGGTTACAAATATGGTACACATTTGTTAATAAATTATATAAAATACCTATAGGTGTCTGCATGCCTTGGATATTGAGTGTGCCTGCCTAAACATTTTTATTTGCATGATATAATTAGTGTCAATGCATCAGGACTTATCACAGGTATTAATTCTGTGGGATATTCTTAAATCATGACCGGTAGGTGGGCCCTGTGGACTGAAGTTGAGGAACACTGCCCTATAGTACCTCAAATAGCATCCCCATTAATATGTGCTCAATAATAATGCCCCAGCAGTAACAAGGCCCCTCTATAAGATACCCCTATAAGAGCATGAAGCAGTGATAATGCCTTTTATAGTGGTCCAAGTATTTATAAAGACCCGCTGCAGTGCCCCATGTAGTTACAATAACCCTCTGTAGTGCCATTAAATAAAAGACCTCCCCTCCCCCTTTAGTGCCCATATGTATAATGCCCTCTGTATTATCTCCGGAGGGAGACTGGGGCTGGAAACAACACCTGAAGGCCCTACCCACCCACCCAGCCATAGAGCCTTGGGCCCTAAATCTGGAGATCCCTCACGTCCTCGTGACATAATCTGTCGCATTCATTTCTACAAGGACAAGGCTATGTATTCCTACTCCTTCTCACTGCAGGTTCTCCTTGTTCCCCTCCCGTTGAGACATTCACCTTGTCTCTTTTTACTATGCAGGGAGGGACTAGGAAACAGCCTCCAGATAGGTTTTCTCACCCTATAGATAGGACTGAGTTATAGTGCCCTGTTATATTTGTTATTTAATATTACTGGCTATTGCCGGAGGCCAGTACGGTTGCTGTTCGCCCTTGACTTCTTCTCTCCCCACTTAGGGATTTTGCACTTAGTGCAGTTAGTGACCGCAGTCACATTAGAAATTTGTTGAGCTGATTTCCTCTGCTCTTTTTCATTTTTCTTTGTTTTGTGTCTCTTTGCTGTCTCACTAGTTTCCATGTTTTTGTGCTCTTTTGCGTCTTCCTCTCGTGTCCGTCCTCTACCCTTATACCTTTGTTGAGATTTTTAGTTTGATAGCTACAGGATAATATTCAGACACTCTCTCACCATCATGACAGCACATCTGTCCTTCTGTACTTTTAATGCTAGGGGTCTTAACCTCCCAGAAAAACGTAGTCAAATCCTCTATAGACTTCACAAGAAGAGAGTGATGATTGTCATGTTCCAGGAAACCCATTTCAAGGCCTCATCTATTCCCAAATGTACCAATAGATACTATACCCAATGGATTTACAGCCCCAACCCGACCAAAAAAGCTGGGGGGGATTCTATTGCGTTTCACAAATCCTACCACCCTACCATTTTGTCCTCACAAATAGACACCAGAGGTAGATTTTGTTTTCTTAAACTATCCGTGAATTATGCCATTTTTACCATTGCTAATGTTTATTTCCCTAACCAGGGCCAGACATCGTTTGGTTCCAGGGTTCTGAGGAGACTCGACAGGTTTGCAGATGGCTCCTCGATCATATTGGGTGGCGACCTCAACATGGTGATGGACCCAGGAGTTGATTCCTCCACGGGTAAGTCCTCCATCTCTCCCTCATCACTTCGCATGTTCAGGTCGGACCTTAACGCCCTCCGCTTGATAGATCTTTGGCGGGTGCTGCATCCAGGTGTCAGGGACTATAGTCATTTCTCCTCAGCCCACAATAGCTATGGTAGGTTAGATGACCTCTTTATTTCTCAGAAACTTTTAGATACCAATCCCCGCAGTTCCATTGACAACAGGATCTGGTCGGATCATTCCCCAGTTTATGGATTGATCAATCCCACATTAGTCCACCCTCGCTCCTACACATGGAGGCTAAATGACAACCTCCTTAATGACTTGGTCTGTATGTCAGAAGTACGCACTACCATCCAAGATTTTGCTACCAACCATATGAATGGCAGCCATACCAATTCAATGGGAGGCGCTGAAATGCGTCCTAAGGGGAATTTTTATTTCTCACGGCGCAAGACTCAAAAAGGAGAGATCACATAAATTGGTGGCTCTCTTTGCAGAACTAGATCGTAAAGAGTCAGCCAATAAGACTTCTCAGACAGACCAACTCAAGGCAGACATCTCTGGCATATGTCAGCAAATCCTCAAGATACTGGACCAAAAATCGCTCTGTGTTAGAGATAAAATTAGGCAAGGCTTCTATGAATATGGGGACAAGTGTGGGAGGTGGCTTGCGAGGGCCCTACACCCTCGAACCCCTCTCTCGCATGTTACATCTATAAACACGACTTCTAGGGGTGTGGTACATGCACCATCTGATATCACGTCTGAATTTCGCTCTTATTATGCATTTCTCTATAACCTAGGTGCGGACCCTCGGACCACTGGAGGTTCCTCATCAGAGGAGATCCTTCAATACCTGAATGCCTTTGGACCTAAAAGTATCCCTTCCCCCTCTTCACTAGACTTAGAGGGAGATTTTTCTTTATCCGAGCTCCGGGCCATTGTCAAGGATCTCAAGCTGGGGAAAAGCCCTGGTCCAGATGGTCTGACACCACCAAGTCCTGATTGATGCCCTTTCTCCTCTAATGTTACAAACATTCAATGCCATCTCTGAGAGCTGCCAGTTCCCCCAACAGACCCTGCAGGCCCATATCACGGTCATACCTAAACCGGGTAAAGACCCCTCCTTATGTGCCAGCTACAGGCCCATTTCTTTACTCAACGTAGATTTAAAAATCTATGCTAAATTATTGGCTCTGCGGCTACATCCTCATGTTCCTGGGTGTATCCATAGAGAACAGGTGGGCTTTGTTCCGGGGAGGGAGGCTAGAGACAACACCCTGAAGACTATAAGCCTGATACATAAAGCCCGCTCCTTGAAATCGCCGCTGTGTCTTCTTACTGTAGATGCAGAAAAGGCCTTTGACAGGGTGAATTGGCAGTTCTTAAAGGGGACTTTGGGCCGAGTGGGGTTGGGGGAAAGGATGATAGCAAGGATCCTGGCCTTATATGCATCCCCTATTGCGCAGGTTAGGGTGAATGGTTTACTGTCTGAACCCTTCCCTATAACAAATGGTACCCGGCAGGGGTGCCCCCTTTCCCCATTCTTATATATCCTTGTAATGGAATCTTTAGCCAATGCCCTCAGAGCAAATACATCAATTAAGGGATTCCAAATGGGCAACACGGAACATAAGCTTTCTTTATTTGCAGATGACCTTTTAGTATACCTTACCTCCCCCAGAATTAGTTTACCCTCGGTTCTTCAGGAATTTGCCCTCTTTGGCCGCTTAAGCAACTTCAAGGTAAATGTCCAGAAGTCAGAACTATTAAACATTACCCTCCATGGTAGGGAGGTGACTCATCTTCAGGAGTCGTTTTCTTTTCGTTGGGCCGATTCCTCTATCAAGTGTCTGGGCATACATACCCCGGCCAACCCAACTCATTTATATAATCTCAGTTACAAACCTCTGTTACGGTCTGTTGAGGCTTCCCTTCAGACATGGTCCCCTCTTCAAGTTTCTTGGTTTGGGAGGATAAACGCGCTAAAAATGGACATCTTACCGTGTCTCTTATATCTATTTCAGACTATCCCGTGTGAGATCCCATACACATATTTCACTCGCCTTAAGAAGATGACCTCCCGCTTTGTCTGGAGTAGTGGCAGAGCTAGGATAAGTCACAGTATCCTGACCCGACCGAAAAGGTTGGGAGGAGTGGGTCTTCCGGACTTTCTCTTATATTATAGAGCGTCAGTGGCCAAGTGTGTATTGGACTTACTCCATAATGGAAAGTCAAAATTGTGGGTGGAGTTGGAGCATGCCCAGGCCTCGTGTGAAGTGTCGGCAGTCTTTTGGATGGTACCGTCTCAGACCTCTAACCTCCTACTCTCGCCTTTACTGATCTATTTAGTAAAAGCTTGGCACAAATTTGCCTTCAAGTTCGGCTTGGTGGCTGCTCCTGGTCCTCTCACGGTTATACCTGATCATAGTTCCCTACCTTCTTGGATACGGGAGCACCTTTTGCACAACCTCCCAGATGGTAAACCTGTTAGAGTCAAAGACCTGTATGATAATAAGGGTATGCGTCCGCTTAATGATCTCACTCACATTTTACCGGATTCCCCAGGTAGATGGTTTGCTTACTTTCAGTTACGCAGTTTCATTAAATCCCTGGCACCTGGTCTGCAGCTATGTAAATCCCTTACTGATTTTGAAAAAATATGTGTGGCTGAATCTGCTCCTGGACATGCGATCACTCTTCTATATAACATGCTTATTACGGGAGAGATGGGGGACAAAGCCATCAATTGTACTCCTCATACTCCCAACTACATTGTAGCATGGGAGAAAGATCTTAGTGAATCTTTGACAGCTGATCAATGGAACAGAGCTCTATTATTCACTCATACTGCGTCAGTTTCTTGTAGTCTACAGGAGCTCAATTACAAGATATTAACGCAATGGTATGGGACTCCGGTAAAGCTCCACCGTTTCTATCCCTCAGTTCCGGACACGTGTTGGCGTTGCTCGAGTGTGGTGGGAAGCATGCTCCATATTTGGTGGGAATGTCAGGGAGTGGCCTCCCTTTGGAATGACATCTTTTCCCTGTACAATACTCTTTACCGGAGTAGTATACCTGCTTCTCCTAAAGTAGCATTGCTCTCAATCTTTCCTGGGAGGATAAAATATGTTTTAGCCATGAGGCAAATTATCCCTCGCAAATGGAGATCCTCTGACCATCTCCAGAGGATAACGTGGTCATCGTCCTTGGATACCCTCATTCATGTGGAGGAGCTGAGAGCTACAGACCAAGATAGACGGTCTCTCCATCTCCAGATAATGGAACCCTGGCACCGATTCCGTAGCTCATCGCAGTTCTCGGACTGGTTACAAAATGGCATCATTTCATGTTTTCTTTTATGCCAGACGTATGCCAATATGTAACGTTATCCACTTTGCTGGAATGCACCTTATTTTGTTTGGACTTTATTGTAATGTTATTACTTTTCTATTTACAAACGAATAAAAAAGAGATTGAACCATAAAATACATAATGGCCCCTCTGTATTATTTTAATATATAATGGCTTCTCTGTATTATTATAATATATAATGGCCCCCTCTGTATTACTGTAATATATAATGGCCCCATGTGTATTATTGTAAAAATTCCCCCCTCTGTATTATTTTAATAATAGCCCCCCCCCTCTGTATTATTGTAGTAATGGCCCTCCTCTGTTTTATTATTATAATAATTATGGCTCCCTCTGTATTTTTGTAATAATGGCCCTCCTCTATATTACTATTGTAATAATTATGGCCCCCTCTGTATTATTGTAATAATGTCCCCCCCTCTGTATTATTGTAACAAGTACGGCCTGCCTATTAAACAAATAAATAAATACTCACCTCTCTTCTTCACTTTGTCACCCCTAGTGGCCTGTCTTCAAACTGTGCCATCCTGCAGCGCATCATCACATCATCTTGCGAGACCCGGCGCAGCAGGTCACGGTAAGGTAATCGCAATCTCCTGTGCTGCTCCATTGGCCTGAAGCCTATGAGGCTGAACGGGGAAAATGGGAGCCATAGGCTCCTTTTGCCCTCATTGAAATTCCTGCTGCCTGGCACCCCCTGCAATTTTGCACCCAGGGCAACGTTCCACATGGCCCCCCAATTAAAGGGGTTGGCCACTTTGTTAGCGCTTATTAAAACTCTAAAGGAAGCAGGGAGACAATAAACTTCCTAATATATCTTCTGCAGCTGCGCTGCAACCTTTCAACAAGCTTTATTTTAAATTCTGAACTTCTAACCCGGACACGGACTTTGGCGCCAAAATCCATGTTCGGGTTTGTTACACAGACACCCAAGTGTCCAGTACGGTCCGTAACATGGTGGTCCAGGTTCACTATTACACTATTACACTATTTGTAAGGTAAAACAGGAGTGGGTCCAAAATAGAGATAACATGTGATGGAAATATTTGCATGTCTTCTGTGTTTTGGACCCACTGCAGCTTTTGGCTTCCAAATCATGATCAAGGAATCAAAATACTGACTGTATGATAGAGGCTTTATGGACACTCACACGACAGGACCCATTTGCTTTGTTAATTTTCTGTTCTTCTGACAGATCATAAGAATGGAAAAATAAACAGTGATGTCAACACAGCTACACAAGGAAACGAGTGGCACTGCAACAGACTACTGAGGGTGGCAACAGCATGAAGAGTCACTATAGTGGCTCCAGAACAGAGTGAGGAAGGTGGCAACAGAATGAAGAGTCACAATAGTGCCCTGGAACAGAGTGCTGAGGGTGGCAACAGCATGAAGATTCACAATAGTGGCCACGAAACAGAGTGAGGAAGGTGGCAACAGAATGAAGAGTCACAATAGTGGCCTGGAACAGAGTGCTGAGGGTGGCAACAGCATGAAGATTCACAATAGTGGCCCCGAAACAGAGTGAGGGGGGGGGCGATAGCAGAGGCAGTAACCGCAGAAGATGGTGGCAGATCACACTAGGGGCAGATGGAAGTATAGGCAGCAGGCGTTTGGCATCAGGCAGGTGACAATATAAGCATTGTGGCAGCAGCACAGGGGCAGAACTAATGGGCCATTTGTTACAATGTTCTAGTGTGGCAGCACACTATAGTCAGATCATTACTGCCAGAATGATCTAGTCTGTTGTATCAGGCACCGGTATCTGGAAATTCTGGTTGATCCATGCCTGATTCATCTTTATAAGGGTTAGTCTCTCAACATTTTGCGTTGAAAGGAGAGTTCTCTTTGGGGTAGCTATACCACCCACAGCACTAAACTCTCACCCTGATGCCACACTACTGGCCAGGCAGGAAAGCTTGCCCAGCGCGAAATCGTCCAGTTGCGGCCACAATTCAAGTTTGGCTGCCCATTAGTACAGGGGATCTTGTATCTGGGATGATAGGATGCAGCCCAAGTATGCCACCACCTGCTGGTTCAGGTTCTGCTCCATGTCCTGCTGCTGCTGGTGGGTGGTTTCTTCAGTAGGCGGCTAAAGAAAAATGCTCATTAGAGACTCCAGACTTAGGTTGCTGATGATGGAGCTGGTGCTGCTCCTGATCTCTCACCCACCCTCCAGCAAGTTATGGCAGTAGAACATGAGATCAGAGAGTCCCCACAGTTAGACCTTCATGAGGATGGGTGATGGAGCACATACTTTAGGAAGCGGCCAACCGACTACAAAGGATGTCTCAATAGTGGTTGAGTTTTTCATCCCCCTCAGAAGGTGTAAAAAAGGCCCCCATTTTGGACTGGTAGCAAGGGTCTAACATTGCGGAGTGCCAGTAGTCATCCCTCTGCTGAATGATGATAATGCGGCTGTCATTACACAAGCAACTCAACATGCATATGGATATTTGCACAAACAACTCAGCATGCATATGGCTATTTGCTCAAGGGACTCGGAGGAACTTCTTGCCTCCATCTCCACTGCATACTGCCACAGTCTGCCATGGTTATCTGCGTCATCTTTGCCCTTTAGCTCCTCCTGCTCCTCACCTGTCTCTTGGGGGCTGAGCAAATGGCAGCTGTCACACATGAGCTGCCACTATCTAACATCAAAATTACACAAGGCAGTAGCCCGATCCATCTTAATCATCAAGAAATCGGTCATGGGTTGACCAGGTGCAGAACCTTATGACAACGCCATGCTTTGCATAGGTGGTATTTTGGAGGATATACCCACCAATGTTGTTGGCTTTTGCTTCAATAAATAGTTTGAGATGAGGAAATCACTGTTGCATGCTTCTACTTAAATGCCCTATTTTCAAGATATAATATCACTATAGCGAGAACTTTTTTTGTTTTCCATAAATTGCACCCGAAAGCCAAATATCCATAACTTTTTGTGAGTAGTATATATTGTCCTTGACCATAGTTACAGCTCCACGTGTCAGCGCTGGCATGAACTGGCAACAGGCTCAAGGGCTAGCCCACCTTCTGCTCAATACAGCCTTTTTAGAGAAGTAATGATGGCTTGGAACTCTAAGCCTTGGGTGGGCACAAGCCATCAGTTCTCTGTCCACAATATGGAAAGGGGAAGAATTTAATGCCAGCAACTTGGCCAGGTGCATGTTCAGCTTATGCACAGTTGGTTGAGTGCACATATACTGTTGTCTCACTGTCTCAGTGATCGATTGCTGACAAAACATGTGAGGAGTAGGAGGAGAAGGAGCATCAGGAGCAATAGACGAAGGGAAGGAATGACAGCTTTCTTCTGCTGAGATTGAGGAGCCCAGACTGCTGGAGAAGGTGTGCTGGGAGATGCAACAGTTGCTGTGTCAGGCTATACGACTACATTCGTGCCATGGGTTTTCCAGGCCACTTTATGATGTCACTCCATGCGGTGGTGCCAACATTAGCAACATGACCACACTTCACCTTCTTCCCACATATCCTGCATACTGCCACGCTTAAAGGGGTATTCCCATCTCACAAATGTAGTTTGTATAGTTAGATTTTTGTCTGCGCTTCCAAAACGCAGAGAAACGGATCCTGTTTCAAGATCAATTCATCTCTATGGAGCAGGATTCGTTTATAAAGTCTGCATTTTGTACAGATCCTGACCATTGCCTTTTGGACTGGTAGCGTCCAAACGCAGATGTGAAAGTACCCTAAGATGTGTCTCCGCATGTTCATGTAATGTGCGTTCACAATACAACAGTTACCTCAGAGCAGGTTTGAAAAGGAGCAAGCTGACCACCACTACTACAAGGCCACGGTGGTCGTAACTAGGGGCAACGGCCTGACTGATGTGTGTGGGACAATGCCTATACAAATAGGCAAATCTTCTAAACGGTACATTTTATATAAATACATTCTATTAGTAATATTATTGGTATGGCTATATCTAACTATATAAACTAGATTTGTGAGATGGGAATACCCCTTTAAGTCTTCAAGCGACTTGATAAAAAATTCCCACACAGAGTATGGCATTTTACCCCCACCACTCAGTGCTGAATGCCTTTATGAACCTGTGTACTGCTAGTAGTTTCCTGACAGGTAAGTTCCTGATTAGCAGGCGGTCTACACTGGAAGCGTTTGGCTCCAGATCTCACACTGCTTATACCCTGCTGGGTCATCAGTATGCTGCCATCCTGCTGCTGTCTTACAGGCCTGTTGCCACCCTCACCCGTGATGATGAGGATGATGATGATGATGCCCTCTCTTCACCCAACATCCACGTACGTTCAGCTACATCATTATCCCACTACTGTCTGGTCATCACTTATGTCACTCACACCAGTCTTATGGCCATGTCCCTGACCACTCGCAATACATACTCACACTCGACTGTCTTTATTCCTATTTTCATACTTAAAGAACTTTCATGGATTTTTTTTTGTTAAATTAAATACCATTCCTTGCCAGGTTGATGCTGCCACCCTGCCTGTTTTTTTCAAATATCGCTCGTACGCCCTGCTGTCCCCCCCCCCTGCTGTTTTCCAGCCCATGTTAATACTGAGCATTGGTACAGGAAAGAAGAGATACCAGGGTTTCTTAACGGGCGTCTCTGCTGTGATAGGACTGCGGTACAGTCAGGGAGAAATAAAAAGCTCACCAATGAGTCTGATGCACAGTAAGTCAATGTATAACAGAACAGATTAAGTACAAATGGTGCAGCAGATGAACTAGGTAAATGTTCCTATATATTAGACCGCCTGTTGAAAATGAGTCTGATGCACTGTAAGTCTACAGATGTGTCCACTCTTAACTTATCTCCAAAATCAGAGTGGTGTCAGTTTTGTCCTGACAGCAAAACAACATGATATCGCGAGATTGTGAGATGTGAGATATTTATCGGCAGACCCAGCTAAATTTGGTGAGATCTATTGAGAATACTAAGTGTGCTAAAGTCAAACACATGAAAATAAAGGAACAATAAATCCAGAATCCAAACATCATGTGTGATACTGCCTGCTTCGCTTTGTATCTAATCCAATCATGTGTGATACTGTCTGCTAAGCTGCGCATCTAATCCTATCATATTGTGTGTGATACTGTCTACTTGTGCGTCTAAGCCTATTGTGTGTGATACTGTCTGAAGAGTTGTGTATCTAATCCTATTATGTATAGAGATATAAAACTCCGGAGAAAGAAAGTAATTTCTTGTGTTGCTTTATTTCAATTTTAGCGGCACAAAATGCGTGACGTTTCGGCCCCTCATGGCCTTTTTCAAACTGTGATCAAAACAATTATAAGGTATACATTAGTGGTACAATAATAAAAGTAAGAAACAGAAAACAAAAAGCAAAAAACAAAAAAGGTATATTTCATAATTTATATAGAATGTCATTCTACATGTATCCATGGGTCTTGGACGATCAGTTATAGATGGTTGTCTATTATAGCACCGGTACAACAACGGTGTATACTCCATTATTTATCACCTTGTGGAGTAGAGAATCACAATCCTTGGACATGAATCTGGCTATATAATCAAGGATAAGTCACCACCTGAGTATATATCTAATCTATGAGAATAAAGCCCTCTGACTTGTACGGGCTCACTTACCTAATGCCGCCGAGGATGAGGATGGAGAGAAATATAGGTAGAAGGAGGCGCTTGCAGACCGGCTGCAATGAAGATAAGGCGCTGTGAAGAAGTGGAGCAGAGGCTCCTTTTAAGGCCGAGGTCTGCATGTGTGTGACGCGGTAAAAGGAAGTGCCCGTGAGGCCGGGTTTCCGGTCCGCGTCACCGGAAGTGACATCGCGTGGAACGCAGATGCGTTCCACACGTAACGTCGTAGAGAAGTGGCGGCATCTGGAGCGCAGGTGCGTTCCACCCAGCCGGAAGGTAGGAGTGGAGCGCACCTGCGTGTCAGCGTGGCGCATGCGCTGTGTAAGGAGAGATGGGACGGCGAAGGTAGACTGATAGCTGGCTCAAAAAGGGGAAGATAGGGGATACAGTAAGGGAATAAAGAAGGAAAAACCTTAAGGGACAGAGGAGAGACAGGACAAAAAAGGAAGAAAAGGGGAAAGGGAGGAAACAAGGAAGAATAGTAGGATGATAAAGGATACGAGTTGCGGCATTAGTGGGGTCCCGTATTGTGATCAGACGGCCTGGAATGACAAAAGAGAAGTATGTTAGTACATCAGTGTTAATATACAATGAATTATATTAGTTGTTGAACTTCATAGTTTCTGTTAAGTCCTCGTGGTTCCAAACTTTGGAGTTTATGGATCCAAAAAGCTTCCCTGCGTTTGAGCTGTTTGATTCTGTTGCCCCCCCCCCCCGTCTCGCCTGTGGGACATGTTCTATGATTTGAAATTTGAGTTGACTAATATTATGAGATGCGTGATGAAAATGTGCCGGTACTGGGAGGAGAAGATTGGGTTTTCGGATACTGGATTTGTGTTGGCAAATCCTGTTGCGGATAGTTTGCGTGGTTTCGCCTACATAAATCAAACCACATGGGCATTTGAGGATGTAAATGACATAATCTGAATCACAGTTAAAGAATTCTTTAATGGGATGTGACTTGCCTGACTGTGGATGATAAAAGTATTGGCCTCTTTGTACATTAGTGCACTGTGCGCAATGTAAACATGGGAAAGTTCCCATTTTTTGTGTACGTAGAAATAATTGACGAGGTAGGCGTATATCTGATCCAATATCTGCTCTTACTAGGGTGTCCCTCAAGTTACGTGGTCGTCTGTTACACATGAGAGTGGGGTGGCGGAATCCCTCAATTTTTGGATAGGCTTTAGATAGTAGTGGGCATTCCTCTACCCGATTCTGGCGAGAAATAGAAAGATAAATAAATTCATCCGCGACACAGAGGACTACCGCCAGAATCGGGTATACCGATGGCCGGAAACATCATCTCGTCCAACTACCAATAGAGGTAGATCCTCTTCAGCTGACTCAACACGCACGGGATCCAACACTGAAAGACACAGAACATCTCATCCATCAATACAACGCACTTCACGTAGCACGAGAAGAGGTAGAGGAATGCCCACTCCATCCAATACTGGCCCGATGACAACAAGATCCCAGGTACAGACAGAGTCACTAGTAGTAAACATTTCATCATACACACTCACCCCAACCCAATTATCGCTTTTAGAAAAAGGTCTGTCATTTAGTCCATCAACGGGAATTGACACATTTCAACTAGAGTTAGACCTCCTTAGATTCTTTCGTAACATTAGACTGAGAGTACACTTTGACAATCCGGGAGTACCCGATGATAGGACTCTAACTAACAAACCTGTAGTCACACTCTCAGAATTGGGCTTACGCAACAAAAGCACTTTTATGCCGCCTAAAACCCACCCACCAGTAGAAACCTTTATAAACCTCGTACAACGCGACATAGAAACATTTCGTAAAGATCTCAACCAGGGCCATTTCAAGTATTCCAACAATCTCACTAATAGTGATCGGCAGGCACTTAGGGACCTCACATCACAGAAACAACTGATCATTAAACCAGCGGACAAGGGAGGGGCTCTGGTAGTAATGAATAGAACACAGTACATATCAGAGGCATTACGACAACTCAGTGACAGCACGGTCTATGTTCCCCTTAATAACGATCCAACGCATAGCATAAACGAAAAGATTCGGAATACCTTGACTAAATATCACACACTGGGCATAATTGACCAAAATACGGTACGTTTCTTAACCAAACAGGACCCCATTACTCCAGTCTTCTATATCCTCCTCAAAATTCATAAGAACTTACTCCACCCTCCTGGCCGTCCCATAGTGGCATCGACAGATTCCATTTTATCCCACATCTCAATTTTCTTGGAAAAAATACTTACCCCATACATCAAACTCACCAGGTCCTTTCTTCTAGACACAACAGCCTTCTTAGAAGTCATTAACAATCTAGCACCACTTCAAGAAAACACCATCCTAATCACTTGGGACGTCTCTAGCCTGTACACATCCATCCACCATAACAAAGGCATTAGAGCAGTCACACAATTACTTGAAAAGGCACAAGCCGATCGAAATCTGATTTCCCTATGCACAGACCTACTATCACTCATATTAAACCATAATTTCTTTTTATTCCAAGATCAGTTTTATCTTCAACAACAAGGTACAGCAATGGGGTCGAATGTAGCCCCCCCATATGCAAATGCATACATGGCAGATGTCGAGGAAACATTCCTGTATAATAACCCCTTGTTCATATCCCATGTAATCACATGGAAGAGATATATAGACGATATATTTTGTGTCTGGCAGGGATCCCAGGAGACGTTACTCCTTTTCCATACTTACCTGAATTCAATTTACCCGGAATTACAATTTACAATTACCCATCACCCGACCTCCCTAAGCTTCCTGGATACGGTGATTACCAAAAACGAACAGGGCCATCTAACAACAGACCTGTTTCGTAAACCTACCGACAGAAATAACTTACTTCACTTTACAAGCTTCCACCCCCCCAGCACTATCAAGTCATTACCCATTTCACAAATAAAAAGAGTTGAGCGGATAGTCCCAGCAGGCCCGATCCGTGACAAAAGGATCGAGGAAATGAAAGCTAGGTTTTCCGAGAGGGGATACCCACATACTATACTAAATACCATACCACAAAAAAAGTCTACTCCCATACAATCTTCAAATAGAATCCCCTTCGTCCATACCTATCATCCTTCAATGCGAAAAGTCGAAAACATTATCAAAAAATATTGGCACCTACTATCTAAAGCCTATCCAAAAATTGAGGGATTCCGCCACCCCACTCTCGTGTGTAACAGACGACCACGTAACTTGAGGGACACCCTAGTAAGAGCAGATATTGGATCAGATATACGCCTACCTCGTCAATTATTTCTACGTACACAAAAAATGGGAACTTTCCCATGTTTACATTGCGCACAGTGCACTAATGTACAAAGAGGCCAATACTTTTATCATCCACAGTCAGGCAAGTCACATCCCATTAAAGAATTCTTTAACTGTGATTCAGATTATGTCATTTACATCCTCAAATGCCCATGTGGTTTGATTTATGTAGGCGAAACCACGCAAACTATCCGCAACAGGATTTGCCAACACAAATCCAGTATCCGAAAACCCAATCTTCTCCTCCCAGTACCGGCACATTTTCATCACGCATCTCATAATATTAGTCAACTCAAATTTCAAATCATAGAACATGTCCCACAGGCGAGACGGGGGGGGGGGGGGGGCAACAGAATCAAACAGCTCAAACGCAGGGAAGCTTTTTGGATCCATAAACTCCAAAGTTTGGAACCACGAGGACTTAACAGAAACTATGAAGTTCAACAACTAATATAATTCATTGTATATTAACACTGATGTACTAACATACTTCTCTTTTGTCATTCCAGGCCGTCTGATCACAATACGGGACCCCACTAATGCCGCAACTCGTATCCTTTATCATCCTACTATTCTTCCTTGTTTCCTCCCTTTCCCCTTTTCTTCCTTTTTTGTCCTGTCTCTCCTCTGTCCTTTAAGGTTTTTCCTTCTTTATTCCCTTACTGTATCCCCTATCTTCCCCTTTTTGAGCCAGCTATCAGTCTACCTTTGCCGTCCCATCTCTCCTTACACAGCGCATGCGCCACGCTGACACGCAGGTGCGCTCCACTCCTACCTTCCGGCTGGGTGGAACTCACCTGCGCTCCAGATGCCGCCATTTCTCTACGACGTTACGGATGTCACTTCCGGTGACGCGGACCGGAAACCCGGCCTCACGGGCACTTCCTTTTACCGCGTCACACACATGCAGACCTCGGCCTTAAAAGGAGCCTCTGCTCCACTTCTTCACAGCGCCTTATCTTCATTGCAGCCGGTCTGCAAGCGCCTCCTTCTACCTATATTTCTCTCCATCCTCATCCTCGGCGGCATTAGGTAAGTGAGCCCGTACAAGTCAGAGGGCTTTATTCTCATAGATTAGATATATACTCAGGTGGTGACTTATCCTTGATTATATAGCCAGATTCATGTCCAAGGATTGTGATTCTCTACTCCACAAGGTGATAAATAATGGAGTATACACCGTTGTTGTACCGGTGCTATAATAGACAACCATCTATAACTGATCGTCCAAGACCCATGGATACATGTAGAATGACATTCTATATAAATTATGAAATATACCTTTTTTGTTTTTTGCTTTTTGTTTTCTGTTTCTTACTTTTATTATTGTACCACTAATGTATACCTTATAATTGTTTTGATCACAGTTTGAAAAAGGCCATGAGGGGCCGAAACATCACGCATTTTGTGCCGCTAAAATTGAAATAAAGCAACACAAGAAATTACTTTCTTTCTCCGGAGTTTTATATCTCTTGACAACAGGGGTGGGAACCCTACTCCGGTATCTACAAGAGGCAGAGTGCGACAAGGCTCTCACATTGATAATCCTATTATGTATGATACTGCCTGCTGGGCTGTGTATCTAATCCTATCATATTTAATACTGTCTGCAAAGTCGTGTATCTAAGCCTGTTGTGTGTGGTACTGTCTGCTCAGCAGTGTATCTAATCATATCATGTCTGATACTGTCTGCATCCTTGTGCATCTAAGCCTATTGTGTGTGATACTGCCTGAAGAGTTGTGTATCTAATCTTATTATGTGTGATACTGTTCGCTAAGATGTGTATCTAATCCTATCATAAGTGATACTGCCTGCTGAAAGGTGTATCTAATCCTATTATGTGTGATACTGCCTGCTGGGCTGTGTATCTAATCCTATCATATTTAATATTGTCTGCAGAGTCGTGTATCTAAGCCTGTTGTGAGTGGTACTGTCTGCTCAGCAGTGTGTCTAATCATATCATGTGTGATACTGTCTACAGCGTCGAGCATCTAAGCCTAATTTGTGTGTGATACTGTCTGAAGAGTTGTGAATATAATCCTATTATGTGTAATACTGTCTGCAGCCTTGTGCATCTAAGCTTATTGTCTTTGATACTGTCTGAAGAGTTGTGTATCTAATCCTATTATGTGTGATACTGCCTGCTGGGCTGTGTATCTAATCCTATCATATGTAATACTGTGTATCTAAGCCGGTTGAGTGTGGTGCTGTCTGCTCAGCAGTGTATCGAATCATATCATGTGTGATACTGTCTAAAGTGTCGAGCATCTAAACCTATTGTGTCTGATACTTCCAGAAGAGTTGTGTATCTAATCCTATTATGTGTGATACTGTCTGCTAAGCAGTGTATCTAATCCTATCATGTGTGATACTGTCTGTATCATTGTGCATCTAAGCCTATTGTGTGTGATACTGCCTGAAGAGTTGTGTATCTAATCCTATTATGTGTGATACTGTTCGCTAAGATGTGAATCTAATCCTATCATAAGTGATACTGTCTGCTGAACGGTGTATCTAATCCTATTATGTGTGATACTGCCTGCTGGGCTATGTATCTAATCCTATCATATTTAATATTGTCTGCAGAGTCGTGTATCTAAGCCTCTTGTGTGTGGTACTGTCTGCTCAGCAGTGTATCTAATCATATCATGTGTGATACTGTCTATAGCGTTGAGTATCTAAGCCTATTGTGTGTGATACTGCCTGAAGAGTTGTGTATCTAATCCTATCATATGTGATACTGTCTGCTGAACTGTGTATCTATTCCTATTTTGTGTGATACTGCCTGCACAGCAGTGTATCTAATCCTATTATGTGTAATACTGTCTGCAGCCTTGTGTATCTAAGCCTATTGTGTGTGATACTGCCTGAAGAGTTGTGTATCTAATCCTATTATGTGTGATACTGCCTGCTGGGCTGTGTATCTAATTCTACCATATGTAATACTGTCTGCAGAGTCGTTTATCTAAGCCTGTTGTGTGTGATACTTTCTGCTCAGCAGTGTATCTAATCATATCATGTGTGATACTGTCTACAGCGTCGAGCATCTAAGCCTAATTTGTGTGATACTGGCTGAAGAGTTGGGTATCTAATTATACCATATGTGATACTGTCTGCTGAACTGTGTAACTAATCCTATTATGTGTGGTACTGTATGCTCAGCAGTGTATCTAATTCTATCATGTGTGATACTGTCTGAAGAGTTGTGTATCTAAGCCTATTGTGTGTGATACTGTCTGAAGAGTTGTGTATCTAATCCTATTATGTGTGATGCTGCCTGCTGGGCTGTGTATCTCATCCTATCATATTTAATACTGTCTGCAGAATCATATATTTAAGCCTGTTGTGTGTGGTACTGTCTGCCCAGCAGTGTATCTAATCATATCATGTGTTATACTGTCTACAGCATCAAGCATCTAAGCCTATTGTGTGTGATACTGCCTGAAGAGTTGTGTATCTAATCCTATCATATGTGATAGTGTCTGCTGAACTGTGTATCTATTCCTATTATGTGTAATACTGCCTGCTCAGCTATGTATCTTATCCTATCATGTGTGACACTTTCTGCAGCCTTGTGCATCTAAGGCTACTGTGTGTGATACTGCCTGAAGAGTTGTGTATCTAATCATATTATGTGTGATACTGTCTGCAGAGTCGTGTATCTAGGCCTATTGTGTGCGATACTGTCTGAAAGGTTGTGTATCTAATCCTATTATGTGTGATACTGCCTGCTGGGCTGTGTATCTAATCCTATCATGTGTGATATTGTCTGAAGAGTTGTGTATCTAATCCTATTATGTGTGATACTGCCTGCTGGGCTGTGTATCTAATTCTATCATATTTAATACTGTCTGCAGAGTCATGTATCTAAGCCTGTTGTGTGTGGTACTGTCTTCTCAGCAGTGTATTTAATCATATCATGTGTGATACTGTCTATAGCGTCGAGCATCTAAGCCTATTGTGTGTGATACTGCCTGAAGAGTTGTGTATCTAATCATACCATATGTGATACTGTCTGCTGAACTGTGTATCTAATCATATTATGTGTGATACTGTCTATAGCCTTGTGCATCTAAGCCTATTGTGTGTGATACTGCCCGAAGAGTTGTGTATCTAATCCTATCATATGCAATACTGTCTGCAGAGTTGTGTATCTAAGCCTGTTGTGTGTGATACTGCCTGAAGAGTTGTGTATCTAATCCTATCATGTAATACTGTCTGCAGAGTTGTGTATCTAAGTCTATTGTGTGTGGTACTGCCTGCTCAGCTGTGTATCTAATCATATTGTGTGATACTTTCTGCAGCCTTGTGCATCTAAGCCTATTGTGTGTGATACTGCCTGAAGAGTTGTGTATCTAATCCTATCATATGTAATACTGTTTGCAGAGTTGTGTATCTAAGTCTATTGTGTGTGGTACTGCCTTCTCAGCTGGGTATCTATTTCTCTAGAGAGGAAGGCTTTATGTTGCGGAACAGATCTGAGGAGGAGGTCAGATGGAGGGAGAGATAAGAAGTTCCTTGCTAGGTGCAGGGGTTTTAGGGGGTTTTAGGCAGTGCAGGAAAATAGGGGTGATACTTGTGAGAAGCAGAAACATTGTTTGCAGTAAATATTTCATAAGTTATAATTCTGGTATAATTATTTTGTGCACTTAGGAAGTTTGCATTTTGGATGAAGACCAATGTCTCAGAAGAACTAAATCCTTACATTTACATGTCTAGATGAGAACAATAGAGGAGAGTTCCTTAATCAGGGACTAATAAAAGAACAGCAGGCTACAAGGGTGAATAGTCAGAGCAAACAAACAGCTAATAAAGAGACAGGGCATGGAGACTGGACCGTTGACATAAGCAGTAAATATGAGGCCTGGGCACTTAGATGATAGGAACGTTGTGAGAAGCTACAGTATAAGGCTAGTTTCACACTAGCGTTTCCTATGATGGAACTCAATACCGGAAAAAAACGCTTCCGTTTTGCCCCCATTCATTGTCAATGGGGACAAAACTGAATTGGAGAGAATGGAATGCTCCTAAATGCATTCCGTTCAGTTCACTTGCGTCTCCCGACCGGAGAGCAAACCGCGACATGCTGCGGTTTGCTCTCTGGTCTGGGCATCCGCACCAAGATGCATCCATCATGACCCCAAATGCAAGTCAATGGAGACGGATCCGTTCAGTGTGACACACTAGTAAATGGATCCGTCCTCCATTGACTTTCAATGGAGTTCATGACGGATCCGTCCCAGCGATGTTAAAGATAATAGAACCGGATCCGTTCATTATGGATCCACTTGATTGTATAATCAGTAATGGAAGCGTTATTGCTGAACCCTGCTGGATCCAGCAATAACGCTAATGTGAAAGAAGCCTAATGCTAAATGCTAACATACCAGGGATAAACACAGGTGATGTTCAGCCAAAGCCAGAAGTATAAATCCTTCCTTTATATTTCTAATTCCTAACTAAGGCTAGTTTCACACTAGCTACAGTGGATTCCGGCAGGCTGTTCCGGCGGGTGAACAACCTGCTGGATCCGTGCTGCCGCAGGTGCACGTGTGGGGCCAGAACTACGCTCTGGCCCCATTCACTGTAATGGTGGCAGGCCGCGGATCCGGCCACAGCACGGCAAAATTGCCGAAAGGCGGCCAGACCAAAACTAGGACATGTCGTAGTTTTGGTCCGGCCATGTCTCTGTACGGATCACCCGCTGGAACAGCCTGCCGGAATCCACTGCCGCTAGTGTGAAAGTACCCTAAAATACATGACGTTATAAGGCAAGCTTTCGAAAAGCTGAGGTCCCTTCTTCAAGGCCAGGAATTAAAAAATCTCTAAAGAAACTTGGATATAAGCAGGAAAGAACAGAGAGGTGGAGGAATACATTGCAATACACCAACAAAGAGAGGAATGGTCTTGGAGAAAGAGTCCTTAATTAGTTAACAGATAAGATGTGTGAAAGTTTGTTAGTCTCTGAGTTTAGAGTGGAGATGGCCCCTCTTTCTCCTCATATGTTGTAGTAGGCCATAAAACCTTGAGACAAATTCAGTCCTGTGTTGAGTGTTTCAAAGAGAGTCATAAATTTGTTTTCCTAAACTCTTCTATCTCTTTGGGATTTGAAATTACCCTTTAATATCAATATTTGGAGGTTTGTAATGTTATG
>ONZH01004521.1:0-47801 GCA_900303285.1 Rhinella marina | reverse complement strand
ACACTGTTATGGGGCATCTGTGTATGACACTGTTTATGGGGGATCTGTGGATGACACACTGTTATGGGGCATCTGTGTGTGACACTGTTATAGGGGGATCTGTGGATGACACTGTTATGGTGGATCCATTGGTTTGAAAAAAAGGCACTGCATACAAATGTGCAGCACGTCACGTTTTTATATCCTGCAGAGTGCAGTAAAAAATATACAAATGTTAACGTACATGTTTTTGTTTTTTTTTACAATGGAACTGTACGGCGTAACGGACGCCACTGTATAGATCAGTCTGAGGCATCTATTAATGTATAAGTTTTTTGTATACGGATGGGAAAAATGTGATGTGAACACAGCCTTAGTGCCAGAATAAGCGCCAGCAGAGCAGAGAGGGGAGGCTGCCATGTACTGACAGAGCACAGCCTGGTCCTGGTGGTCAGCGGACAGGATCATTTATCTATTGGGAAATACAGGGCACAGTAGTATAATATACTAGAATCTATATACTATAAAGATATTAGCCCTACGCTGGAATAATAAGACAATTGGGGGTAATTTATTAAACAGAAATACGCCTATATTAGGCGTAAGTCCCCCCCATAGTACTCTTAGTAGAAATAAGGCGGATCTATAAGACCATCCTATAGAGCCCCCACTAGTAATAAGAACATCTATAATGTCCCCTGGATTTATAATACCCCTACAGAGCCCCCAGTATTTATACTTCCCCCTCCTGTTATAATGCCCCCTGTAGTTATATTCCGTCATTTAGTGCCCTCAGAAATGATAATTCCTCAGCCCATCCACCATACAAACCCATGTAAATAAAATTATTTTCCCACCCTCCGCCGTAGAGTTCCATGTAAATAACATCACTCCCTCCCATAGCCCCTCCAACGTACAGTCCCATGTTAATAGCATAACCCACTGAACATTAAGTCCCATGTAAATAACATCCCTCTCTTAAGCCCTAACACACAGTCCCAGTTAAATAACTACAACTCCCAGCATTACTCTCTCTTCACTTACCTGTCCTTATAGCAGACCTCAGCAGAGTTTCTTCCCCCTATAGTTCTCTTCACCGTGGAGCCTCTCCTGCACTGGTCACATGATGACATGTGACCAGTGACATCATCGCAGGTCCTTCTCAGCTACTGCACAATCACATAACCTGTGATGTCACAACAGGTCCTACACCTCGGTGCGGTGCTTTAGATTCGATTGTATTGCCGTCCTGAGGATGGCAATACAATTGTATCTAACAGGCAGGCAGGACATTCGGGGCCTGGGAGGAAACATCAGGGGCCCAGGCCCCGAATATTTTAGCCTAACAATGCCCTGGGCCAACTACTATGAATTCTACCGGTAGAAGCTGCGGCTACATATCCTTTGCCACTGCTAGCCTGTGCAACCTTCTCCTTTTTTTTTTGAGCTCGAGGTCTGGCTGGAAGTGGAACCCTTCTGCTTTTCCGTGCAAGACATTTTCACTTGACTGTGGCAGCAGGTAATCAGGTCTTTGTCTCTCTCCCTGTCTCTCTCCCTCACTCTCCCTGCCTGATTAATATTACTAACCCTGCACTGGCCCTGCACTAGCCCTGATATGTGTATTATGGATGCCCAGAACAACAACACAATTTACAGAAAACTGTTCTCTGTCTTTCACAACTTTCACAAGCTTCTGCTCTTCTCAGCAGTCGCAGCACAACTGATGTCACTGGTTTACCGAGCCTATGGGCCAATCAGAGCAAGCCCTTTCCACTAGGTCAGGTGACCGGGTTCTTCCCGGTCTTTTTGCCGCTCTCACCACGAACATTTCCACACAAATAACGAACATACAGTAAAAGTTCGCTAATTAAAGGGGTATTCTCATCTTAGACAATGGGGGCATATCGCTAGGATATGCCCCCATTGTCTTATAGGTGCGGGTCCCACCGCTGTGACCCGCACCTATATCCAGAACGGAGCGTGAAATGAATGGGAGCCAGGCCGTGCATGCGCTCGGCTATTTTCGGCGGCCCCATAGAAATGAATGGAGGGCGGCTGCGCATGCACAGTGCGCCCTCATTCAGTTCGGGGGCTCCGTTCTGGAAATAGGTGCGGGTCCCAGCGGTGGGACCCGCATCTATAAGACAATGGGGGCATATCCTAGCGATATGCCCCCATTGTCTAAAATGAGAATAACCCTTTAACTGATTTCGTACGCATCAGCGTATAAATTAACTGATACGTAGCATTAGCGTACAATTCATCAGACAACTACGTAGAGTTTGCGTACAAAGGTTTAAAAACATTTAAAATTTGATCGGAGCAAATCTGAAAAGATCCAGATCCGCTTCGGAGTAGAAAATTGCGAATCTACATTTCTTTGAGCGACTACACACTCTCTTCATCAAGATCTACTCCTATGGCAGCATATCCGGCCTCTGGTTGGTGAATTTTCTACAAGCCTGCAATAGGATTGTGCCTATTTCTAGCACAACCCCATAAGATGAGTCTCCAATTTTTATTTTTATTTGAAATGAACTAACTACAGAACTTACTACCCTATTTTGCGCTCTCTCCTGTGTTCAGTTTTCCCTGGACACGGCCACAACTTTTCAACTAGAGCATGGGCAGGGAACCTCCATCTGCTTCCTGATAGAAGTGCAAGAGATGTCCATACAGTACTCCACACCTGGGGGTATCTGTTAATGTTTATTATGTATTGTTATGTACTTTATGATTATGCCTTTATTCCAGCAAGAGGAGGAATGATTGACAATTTGTGGTAACAGCAATGGAACTTACCATTTCATTCCTACCTTCTTGGTAGGAGTGGGCTAGTCCTGCTTCCTGCCAGGAGGGGGAGTTCCAGTTTAGACAGGTAGCACATGGCAGGGTTCCTACTCTTAGGAACTGTATCCCAGTTGCAGGAGACAGCAGAGTGATCAGTGAAATTACTTTGCTACAAACACTGCTGCGAGGTAAGGGAAAATGGGCCAAAAACACCCTCATCACTAAACAAACACCAGGCATGACAAACATCAAGCCAGTATTACAGTGTACACCTATATCCGCAAATGCTAATCAATTGCCACACAACCAGCCACCATACAGTACCTTCTCAGTTGGTGCCAGAGAAGAATTGCACTAAAGCCTACTGCTACTGTATATATTTCAAGTTCTATGCTGCACATAGCAAAAAATTTTGACAGCTCCTTTACAAAATGAAAGGTGGAAACTGGTTGCTATGGGCAACTAAGCCAGTTCTATGTTACCACCATTTTGATAAATTACCCCATTTATGATTAACTCTGGCCTCATTCTTTAGTACTATAATTTTCACTGCAACGGACCCCAGGGAGCTACGGCCTGAGGTAGGACACCTTGACACAACTACACTGCATCAGGACCACTACCACACCCATCTTCTATACTGGCTCCCACAGGGGCTCGGTGCAATAAATTTGGCGCCACAAACAGGATTAGGCCTCTGTGCTTTATTATTGCTGGCCTGAAAACCCCCTAAAAATGACTTTATTGTAGTATCTAAGGTTTATTTGCTGCTGAAAAGTGTGATCTGTACCAGTTGCAGTACTTTGGCAAAATAGTGGTTAATCAGTTATCTTGGATTTGTGCCTTATGTACTGCCCCAGACTATTCCACCAAGAAAAAGGGTGGAAATCAAACAGCCGGCCTCCACAGAGAAACCATCCTTTTAGCAGGAGGAACTAGCAGCTTTGTCCAAGTTCCTGGGGGGAGACAACATTAACTGTACCCCACTAGGAGTAAAAGCTGCAGTCATCTTGGAAAAGCCAGTGCAGAGCCACAATTACAGTTCCAGTTTCACAGGACCCTGAGATTCAGCGCCCAAAACACACCTTGCTAGAGACAGTATGGGGCCATAATCAGCGTTACGGAGCACCATACTTCCCTATATTGGGTTGTCACTGCAAATTGTAAAGTTTTATTATTAATCAGAATATGCTTTCTATTTTGACATCTGGCTCTACAAAAGTCCCTTTTTAATACTTTTTTTTTTTTTTGGATATCCTATGTCATACAATCTACTGTATAAATTTGTGCAATCTTTTAAGAAATCATTCTCCTCAGAGCAGTTCCTTTTGTAATATCTAATATACTAAAGTCTTCATGTTTTCAGTGCCAGCCTTTTTTGGTCTTGGATTCTCCCGCATTCTCTAGAGAAACTGTAGACAAGTGTAGAATTTTTTCCCCAATACAATTTAATTGCTTTGTAAATACTATAATTCACACTAATGATTCTTAAGGGATTCACACGTTTGTGTACTTATTCTTCATTTTGACAGTAAAAAGGAAAACCCCATTTATTTCTTCACTATTTCGTACTAATTATGTATATGTATGTAGTTGCCTTTTTGTCTTTTTTCTCACAGTACCTTTGTTAATAAGGTTTTCTGGGATTATCATATTGATGACCTATACAAAGGATAGGTCAACAGTATGAAATCGGCAGGGGATTCCCCCAATCAGCTGTTTGAGGAGATTTTAGCTTCCTCACTGCTTACCAAACACAGTGCAGTTCATTTGATAGCATCTATGCCCGGTATTAGAGCTCAGTCTATTCACTTGGACAGGACTGAGGATAGGTCATCAGTATCATAATTTAATCCTATACCTCACATGGATCTAGAGTTATCCATTCATTGGTCAAGTGGAGTGTCCTGGCAGCTCAATGGGTGAGTCCTTTCTGCTGCAGATTTCTCCCTACCACAGCTCAGGAGGCAGTTGAAGGATGAAAATGAGCATGCAGCCATCTCAATGGGTCCGACAAAGAAATAAGAAAAAAAAACTGCAGGTGGTGCTATACAGATACATTTTAATGAATAACTCAGTGGCTATACAAACATTTTAATTACATGCAATTTCAAATGTAGTCCTGATGCTGGTTTGAAAACTGTAGAATATTTTTGTGGCACAACCCCTTTAACCCCTTTCCAAAATCCACCATACATGTATGGCGGATGTCGGGTCTTTAAAGATGGCACCGGCTTTGGAGTGGAGCGAGAGCTATATCCACCAGGTGCCTGCTAATATCCATTATTGGCAGTAATGCCGATCGTAGACATTTAACCCCATTATTTGTATCAAGAATCACCCTCCTTTCCCCAAAATAAAAATAAATGAACAATTAAAAAGATAACATCATGTGGCACCATATACTGATAATTTGGAAAGGGAATGTGTCACCCATGATTTTTTTTTCTGCCAGTTACAACAAGATATCAGATGTTTTCATTTTCTGATTATAGATATTTTTTATTTTATTTTCTATGCATGGGTTGGGGGCAGCCATCTTTCCTGAGCTGTTGTTAGGAGCATTTAGGGATTTGCTTTACAGCAGCCAACATGGCCGTTAGACACAATAGAGGAGGAGCATTGACTTCTAATGGAGAGTTTTGTAGGTATGCTATGTGACATGTGTAGAAGTTATTATGCAAGCAAAGAGTAGATAAACTATTATGAATGATGGACCCTGTGTTATCTATACATCTTGGTGCTTTCTGTAATTATGACCCTGCATGTGATGATAATGAGATGACTTCTGAAAAGCGATCTGCACAGACCAAGATGTGGTCACCACTACTTCCACTAACAACAACAGAGCTATGCATGGAGTCACCTGTGCTCAGGATAGGTCATTAGTATCTGATTGGTGGGGCTCCGACACCCAGGACCCCCGCCGATCAGCTGTTTGAGAAGGCTCCGGCACCGAGGCCTTCTCTCAGCTTTTCCTAGGCCAGTGACGTCACTTTCATCGGTCACAAAAGAAGGCAGCAGCAGTTACGGGAGTGCCGGTGCCACCTCAAACAGCTGATCAGCGGGGGTCTCGGGTGTCGGACCCCCACCGATCAGATACTGATTACCTAGGTATGTATACATAATTATTATTATCATAGTAAAGGGACTGAATACTTATGTCCATACAAAATATTAGTTTTTGCTTTTTAATAAATTTGCAAACATTTCTAAAATGTTTTCATATTAAGGTGAATTCAGTGAAGAATGAATATATATATATAAATATATATATATATATATATATATATATATATATATAGTGAAATTTTGAAGACTTTCCAAATGCACTTTAACTGAGACCTCCACAGCAGCTAGGGTGGCCACTGTCTTCACCCCAGAAAGCCGGACCTCACTGGCCATGCCCCCAAACGTGAAGCCACGCCCCCGGTCCAAATGAAGCCACAACCCTAAACATGAGGCCATGCCCCTTGGCTCAGTGAAGACACAGAGGAGAAGCTGTCTGAGCATAAGCTACTGAAAGGGTGGATATCCCTGCGTCCGTCCAGGCACTGCGCTGGACGGAGGACAGGGAGCCAGAAAACCGGACTGTCCAGCCTAAGACCAGACGTCTGGCCACCCTAACATCAGCCTGCCCCTAGGGTGGTCAGAGGTCCCGTTTTAGGCTGGACAGTCCGGCTTTAAGACTCCCTGTCTTCCGTCCGGCGCAGGGCCTGGATGGACACAGAGATATCCTTTTGAATAGCTCACTCTCAGACAGCAGCACTGTGCAGTCTGAGCATGAGCTGCAGGGAGAAAGGCACCCTCCCTCCCACCCCTGCATCTGACAGAAGGTGATTTTTACCTTCATTTTTTCAATCCCCTGCTGAGTGGAAATGGGTGTGGCCTGAGTAAGGGCGTGGCTTAGCGGGTCCTGGGGTGGGGCTTTTAAGTCCTTCTTTTGAGGGTGGCCTGAATTACAGGTCGATGCCATGGTAATTTATGAGGAAACACAGTGGGTAGCAGTGGAAGAAAACATCTTTTGTTACTACTGAATGGTAAATATGTCAAATGTACATTATATTAGGTAATGATTGATGATGAATTAGTCTAAAACATAAGTTATATTTATGGTAACTGGAATACCCCTTTAACAGTGTCATCCACAGCGCTCTGCCCCTTTAAAGCAGACCTACAGCAGTGAAGGAAAATGGCTTGGTTGTTATGGAAACCTGTGTGTGGAGACTAACAGCCTACGAGCTTCTATTGGCTGATAAGGGTCATGTGACCAGGCTTCTATTGGCTAATGCATTTTTTGGGAATATCTCAGGAATGGTATGTCCTGGAGAGCTGAGACCCTTTCTAAAACCTTCCCGGACACCTGATGTACCTGTGTGCCAAATTTCGTGATTGTAGCTGCGACGGTGCGGATTCCTTTAGCGGACATACATACATACACTCAGCTTTATATATATATATATATATATATATATATATATATATACATACAGTACAGACCAAAAGTTTGGACACACCTTCTCATTCAAAGAGTTTTCTGTATTTTCATGACTATGAAAATTGTAGATTCAAACTGAAGGCATCAAAACTATGAATTAACACATGTGGAATTATATACTTAACAAAAAAGTGTTAAACAACTGAAAAGATGTCTTATATTCTAGGTTCTTCAAAGTAGCCACCTTTTGCTTTGATTACTGTTTTGCACACTCTTAGCATTCTCCTGACGAGCTTCAAGAGGTAGTCACCTGAAATGGTTTTCACTTCACAGGTGTGCCCTGGCAGGTTTAATAAGTGGGATTTCTTGCCTTATAAATGGGGTTGGGACCATGAGTTGTGTTGGGCAGAAGTCAGGTGGATTCACAGCTGATAGTCCTACTGAATAGACTGCTTGAATTTGTATTATGGCAAGAAAAAAGCAGCTAACTAAAGAAAAAACGAGTGGCCATCATTACTTTAAGAAATGAAGGTCAGTCAGTCCAAAAAATTCTGAAAAGTTTGAAAGTGTCCCCAAGTGCAGTCGCAAAAACCATCAAGCGCTACAAAGAAACTGGCTCACATGAGGACCGCCCCAGGAAAGGAAGACCAAGAGTCACCTCTGCTGCGGAGGATAAGTTCACCCGAGTCACCAGCCTCAGAAATCGCAGGTTAACAGCAGCTCAGATTAGAGACCAGGTCAATTCCAAACAGAGTTCTAGCAGCAGACACATCTCTACAACAACTGTTAAGAGGATACTGTGTGCAGCAGGCCTTCATGGTAAAATAGCTGCTAGGAAACCACTGCTAAGGACAGGCAACAAGCAGAAGAGACTTGTTTGGGCTAAAGAACAAAAGGAATGGACATTAGACCAGTGGAAATCTGTGCTTTGGTCTGATGAGTCCAAATTTGAGATCTTTGGTTTCAACCACCGTGTCTTTGTGCGACGCAGAAAAGGTGAACGGATGGACTCTACATGCCTGGTTCCCACCGTGAAGCATGGAGGAGGAGGTGTGATGGTGTGGGGGTGCTTTGCTGGTGACACTGTTGGGGATTTATTTAAAATTGAAGGCATACTGAACCAGCATGGCTACCATAGCATCTTGCAGCTGCATGCTATTCCATCCCCAAACACACCTCCAGGCTGTGTAAGGGCTATTTGACCAAGAAGGAGAGTGAAGGGGTGCTATGCCAGATGACCTGGCCTCCACAGTCACCAGACCTGAACCCAATCGGGATGGTTTGGGGTGAGCTGGACCGCAGAGTGAAGGCAAAAGGGCCAACAAGTGCTAAGCATCTCTGGGAACTCCTTCAAGACTGTTGGAATACCATTTCAGGTGACTACCTCTTGAAGCTCATCAAGAGAATGCCAAGAGTGTACAAAGCAGTAATCAAAGCAAAAGGTGGCTACTTTGAATAACCTAGAATATAAAACATATTTTCAGTTGTTTCACACTTTTTTTGTTAAAGAGGCTCTGTCACTAGGTTGTAACCTATGTATTTAAATACATAGGTTACAAGGCCTAGTGACAACTTTTAAAATCATACCTTTCATGCAGAGTTCTGCGCAGCGGTCGCGTAGAAATTTAAACTTTAAAAAGTATGCAAATGAGCCATCGGAGCACGCCCGAGGCACGTCCCCTGTCTCTAATTGAGACTGGTAAGTCTAGCGCTGAACTCTCGCGCATGCGCCCTAAAATTTTCCCGGCGCATGCGCAGTAGCGCTTGCAGTGTCTGCGCACGCGCCGTCACTTCGCTAGTCCTGGGAGTAGCATATCATAACATAATTATCAATGTCAAATTATGATCAATGTCATTTTCCACACTGGAGATGTATGCAATCTAATGTGGAGCATACCATATCATACTAAATGAAAGTGAAAAGATCCTGAATGTAACGTTTCCCGAACAATATTTGAATGTGATCATAAGTAGAAATGAGCGAATCATTCAAAAAATTATTCGCCAAACATTTGCCAAACTTTTCCTAAAATTCGACGAATAGATTCGTTGTACTTGCGTACAAAATATACGTTATTATGTGCTATTAGCGAACATTCGCTCACTAATAATGAACGTTCGTTTACAAAATGTACGCAACTTCTTAGAAGAGCGTACAAATAGCTTACGAATCTCAGCTTACTATTGTCTAAGCGATTACGTAATACGCAGGCATGTACGAGGAGAGGCCGCGGCGTGCACTCCTCAGAGGCAGAGCGAATATTCGAGACATATTTATGGTAAAGTGCAAATACATTATTATAGGTATAATCTAAAAATTTTAAATATCACCTACCTAGTATGCTCACGGACACGTTTAAGTCTCTTTTCTTCTGACGCTTGTCATAGAACTGGAGCAGAGTCCCAAACTCAGTCGCAATTTGTAATCCACATAGGTAAAATTGTAATCCAAATGGGTAAAAAAAAAGCTGCAAAGGTTCCTTAAAAAACCCTCTTTCAAGGGGCTCCCCAAATAACCTGAAAAGGGGGAAAAAGGGATGAGGCACACGAATGCGCAACTTAATTTCCTGAGTTGCCTCGTCATCCTCCTGCGCTGGCGAAAGGGGCGGAACTACCAGGGAGGAGTCTGCATCGCCGAATTAAATTCGTACGCAACAGCATATAGAGTAACTACCAGGGAAAAGTCTGCATCGCTGAATTGAATTCGTACGCAACAGCGTATAGAGTAACTAAATTATACGTAGAATAGCGTATAATTTATAGGACACACTACGTAGTGAATGCGTACAAAAGCGAAGCGAATCACCTAATATTCGGATTCGCTTCGCAACTGAAAAATCCCAAGATACGAATATACGAAGCGGCGAATAGATTCGCTCATGTCTAATCATAAGGCAATTCTTTAACAGTGCATTTTGTAAGACTCCACGTAAACGCTTTCTATAGAAACTCTCATATCTTAAAGTGTCTCATTTAGCTACAAAATACAGATGTATTTAATTCAGACAATAGAGATCCAACAATGAGAGAGTTTTCTGACTTGTTCTTTCAGATAGCTTCTTTTAAGCTGATGCCGGTCACATCATTTCTGTATTTGTTAAACACTTTCAGAGTGCAAATAGCATAAATAACAGAATATTGCTGAACAAAGAGTCTGCATATCCAGCGCCTAATCATAACTCAATTGTAAGTTACAAAGAATCAAACACAAATATGATATGCAAAGTTCTTCAAATCTAAACATGTTTAATAATTCAAAAGCCTGCACGTAAATTCAAATCGTAATTGCCCTACCAGATTCATTGTGTTGGGAAGAGAATAAATGTCCCAAGTTAAATCTGAGAATAATAAAAACTGATAAGTGAATATAATGGCACAAAAGTGAAAAATAAGAGAAGTAGAACATTTCCAGATTGGTTTGTCAGTCAGGTTAAGGGCATCATATAATAGTAGTGTTGAATATAAACAAATGCAAATCCAGTTCATGCAGTGAGCCACAGATAAGAATGGAAAAACAAAAATAAGCAGAGTTTCTCAGACAATGCAAGATAGCATAACACAGGAGAAACTTTTTGTTTATGAGGAATATTTCCTGCTGCTTAAATGCCAGTCATGTCTCAGAAATTATTGAACATAATAAGCATGGCTGACAGTGTATTCAATTGATTAGAAATCCATAACATTTTTTAGATAATTTATGGTTCTGTCTCTGACCAGTTTCCGCTTTCTGTAGAAATAAGCAAGTTTAATTAAGTCCAGATCTATTGTAGTTCATACATAAAGTATTATTAACATGAAAAGACCTTTGTAGGATTTGTTTCTTAGGTGCTTGGCATACATATCCTCCACTTTACCAAAGCTAGAAATGGAAATAAATTGCATATTAAACAGTTTAGTGGGTATTGAACAGTGATTTTTCAGTTTATATCAATTTTTATATCATATTTAAATAGTTTGCTATTTACAACATAAAATAAATACCATATTCCCTGCACTATGATGCACTTTTCCCCCAATAGTGGGGGAACAATAGTAGTGTGTTGTATAATGTGAATACAAATGAGCGCTTCCATTATGGAAGCGCTCATTAGTACAGTAGGACCGGAGAATATAGTGGATGCTGGCTTTATTCACCACTCCTTGGTCTTCTCTGGGCTCTGCTCTGTGCTGTGACTGGACAGCATACAGCATCAGATCTTAGTGCATGTAAGCACGCACTATGACCTGATGCTGTGCAACGTCAGGTCAAAGTGCAGCACTTCAGGAAGAGCATGCAGGATGAGGTAAGTTCTTTTAGTTATTTTTTGTGTAATCTGATGAGGATTTGGGGTCTGATCTGAGGTCTGATAAAGATTTTGGGCAGGGTCGAACTGGTCCACAAGAGTACCACAAGAGGGTCTGATGCAATAATGGGCCCCAGAGATCAAGGAGAGAAAAAACATTTGGCTGCCTTTAGAGCCAATCACCTACCACTAGGGTCTGTTTCTTTGATTCAAAACCTATTACACTTTATTGAAAATATAAGGATTGGATTTCAAGAATATTTTTCTCTGGTTCAAGGAACCCTAGTGCAACACTCATTGGGGGTTTGATTTAGGGGTTTGATCTAAAGTCTGATGAAAACGGGGGCGTACAGACTCTGTTGAAAGTGCGTTTCGAAGCCCTCGATGGTGACAGGTGTGCTATGTATTTTTGGAGTCGATCGGATTTGTCATTTTTAAGATATCACAGGTTAAAGACCAAAAATTCTGCATAGGAATCAATGGAGAGGCTAGAGTGGAGGTCAGCCAATCACAGCTCAATATGCAAATAGGCAGCACCATATATGGCACAGCATACACACAGTGGAGAAGGCTTAGAGATATATAGAGATAATATAGAGGGGAGCTCCCCCAGACCTGAGGCTAAGGGGGCATTCACATGTCCCTTGTAAGGAGCCGTGATCACGGGCCTCGGAGACGCGCACTGGCAGAAGAGGGGTTAAATGCTGAAAGAGACTTGCACCTGTGAGAGTCACAAAATGGCCACCGAGTCCCCATGTGTTAACAGACAGCATGGCTGTTTCGCCCCCTCAGCTGAGCGCAGAGTCAAACTTAAAGGGGCTTTCCAGAGTGACTCTTAAAGGGGCAATCACTCTTAAAGGGGATTTGCAGACTCACTCTTAAAGGGGCAGCCACTCTTAAAGGGATAGGCACTCTTAAAGGGACAGTCTCTCTTAAAGGGGCAGCTACTCTTAAAGGGGCAGTCACTCTTAAAGGGGGCAGATCTAGTGAAGTAAAAGAAGAAGGAACCTCTGTATCGGCGCTGATGGCAGTGATGCAATACTCGGAAAGTATTGGTAAAAACATATAGTTTTATTCCGTCTACGCATTTCAGGGGCGAACAGCCCCCTTCCTCAGGACTATTACAACTTTAGACCAAGAAGTGTTAAAAAGGAGTGCCGTTCTGCTAGAGTGATATACTATGCAGCGGCGTTTCCACATGTTATTAGAAAGGTAGCAATCGTGTTTGCATAATAAAATACAAAGTATCACGTTAAATAAAAACTAAATGAATAAATAAATAAAATTAGCAATGATCCCTACAGGAATATAAAATATCGCAGCAGGTAGAAACTAATTAAATTAATTAAAATGTACATATTGCATATGGGCAACATATATACAAAGATACGTCTATTATAATAACTCATAAAAGATATAATGTGAAGTCGAAGTGTTTGCTTATAGCTTCCAACTGCATGTTTTACATACTCATTTATCCTTTCTTGCACCGATAGTTCTGCTTTATTAGAAAGCAGAGCTATATACTTCAAAGGAGGTAGCGTACCTGTCTTTACAGATGGCATAAATATACTACTGAGAAATTATCTAATTCTTTCTCCATTCAATCTTAGTTATAGTGGACCTAAACTGGAGTACCACATCCACCCTACATGTAGAGGTGGCACTGTGCTCCATAACATAAATCTATATATTATGCTTAGATTAGAGGTTTAGAAATGATTGGAGGGAGAGAGACTGAAGTGGTCAGAGCCTAGGTGACTAAGCCACATAGGGAGAGAGACTCTGGACTTCTGTCTCTCTAGGTCATCAATATCCAATACCAGTATTACAAAAAGGGACCCAAAAAGAGGGGCCTCATATAGAAAAATAGGGCTCTCTGGGAGCCGTGTTGTGATGTGTAAATCTTATACAGAGTATACACATTTTAGGGAGCTATTGGTTTTTTCATATAAATAAAATAAAATATAACTGTTTTAAAAGATCGTCTCATTAATCTCATTAAGCCCATATGGCATAACGGTATCCAACTGGTAGATCCAGTATACCTCTCTTTTTTGGAAGTTACTGAATCTATTGTATGGGTTTTCAGGTATATAGTCAATGGGGGTGATTGTAAAAGGATGTTTCTCTTTCTCAGTCATCGAGGCGCAATGTTTTGAGACACTGTGTTTCTGGTAGTGTCTCTGAATATTATATCGGTGTTGCTTAACACGACAATGCAATGGCTGGGTAGTGCGGCCCACGTATTGAAGGCCGCACTTACAATCAATGAGATAAATTACATAACTTGATTGACATGCCATGTGGTGTTTCACAGGAAAACAGTCCCATTTTTATTTGAAGAGAAAGTGGTGCAATTGTGCCTAATTATTTTACAGCACAAACACTGCTTCGCACCACATTTGTAGCTCCCTAATTTTTGGTGCATTGTAGCTGGGGGGTTTTTGTGTTGTTGTGGCCTACTGGGGGCTAGGATGTTTCTGATAGTTGGAGCCCGCCTATATACAATTTTAGGATTCTGAGGTAAAAAAATTTTAAGGTAGGGATCTTGGAGTAGAATATGCCAATACTTTGTCAGTATGGCCTGTATGGTTCTATTGGACGTGTTATACTGGGTAATGAAATTTACACTGGTTTCCATAGATGTTTCATTTTTTTGCAAAGTACGGAGGCACTCTTCTTGTGTGTATTCTGTGCACCTAGTATAGGCATTTTTGATAAGCTCTTTGGGATATCCCTTATCAATAAATCTTTTCTTAAGGATTCCTGCCTGTTGTTTGAAATCCTTCTGGGTTGTACAATTGCGCCTAATGCGTTTATATTGGCTAAACTGAATGTTATGTAGCCACTTTTTATGGTGAAAACTTGAGTAATGAATATAACTATTAGTATCCACAGATTTGAAGTATGTTTTTGTTAAGATACAATTGTTTGAAATAGTAATCAGGATATCTAAAAACTCTATTTCATTTTTGTTGTACTTAGGGGTACAAGAAATACCCCAATCAGTGTTATTTAGCTCCTTGCAGAAATCCATCGCTAATTGTGCCTCCCCATCCCAAATAATGAAGATATCATCAATATATCTTCTATAGTAGATGATTTGGTGTCTGTTAGGTAAATAATTTAAGATGAATTTCTTTTCAAACTCCCCCATGAAGAGGTTTGCAAATGCTGGCGCTACTTTCGTCCCCATGGCGGTCCCCTTGCATTGATGATAAACAGTATTATTATAGATGAAAAAATTATTTTCAAGGATAAACCGCAGGCTGTCCAAGAGGAACTCGACTTGTGGGGATTTTAGTGTGGTGTGACTCACTAGGGTATTTTTCACACACTGTATACCTAGTTGGTGTTGTATATTAAAATACAAAGATGTGACATCCATGGTAAGAAGGGCATAGGTCTCCTGCCATGAGATGTCTCTTAGTTCACGGAGTAGTTTACTAGAGTCATGTAGGTCAGTGATTTTCAACCTTTTTTGAGCCGCGGCACACTTTTTACACTTAAAAAATCCCGGGGCACACCACCAACCAAAATGGCACAACATGACACTAAAACAGTACATATTATACATATAGTTAATAATATAGATTCTAAATGTATTTATACTCACTCAGTGTGAAACCTGGGCCTGTTTCGATGAACACAAAAGGGATATCCTGGCAGGAATGGTGGAAAGACACACACGAAGCTCTTCCTCAACAGTTCTCAGTCTCTCCCTGTTTTTAGTTTTTATCGCAGTCAAGCTTGAAAAGCCCAGCTTACATAGATATGTGGTTGAAAATGGGAGCACCTCAGATCAGCTTAATGTGCCCCCATCAGACCTCAGATCAGCGTATTGTGCCCCATCAGACCTTAGATCAGCGTATTGTGCCCCATCAGACCGCAGATCAGCGTATTGTGCCCCCCATCAGACCTCAGATCAGCGTATTGTGCCCCCATCAGACCTCAGATCAGCGTATTGTGCCCCATCAAACCTCAGAACTGCATATTGTGCCCTCATCAGACCTCAGATCAGCCTACTGTGCCCCCATCAGACCTCAGATCAGCGTATTGTGCCCCCCATCAGACCTCAGATCAGCGTATTGTGCCCCATCAAACATCAGATCTGCATATTGTGCCCCCATCAGACCTCAGATCAGCCTACTGTGCCCCATCAGACCTCAGATCAGCGTATTGTGCCCCCCATCAGACCTCAGATCAGCGTATTGTGCCCCCATCAGACCTCAGATCAGCGTATTGTGCCCCATCAAACCTCAGATCTGCATATTGTGCCCCCATCAGACCTCAGATCAGCCTACTGTGCCCCCATCAGACCTCAGATCAGCGTATTGTGCCCCCCATCAGACCTCAGATCAGCGTATTGTGCCCCATTAAACCTCAGATCTGCATATTGTGCCCCCATCAGACCTCAGATCAGCGTATTGTGCCCCCATCAGACCTCAGATCAGCGTATTGTGCCCCATCAAACCTCAGATCTGCATATTGTGCCCCCATCAGACCTCAGATCAGCCTACTGTGCCCCCATCAGACCTCAGATCAGCGTATTGTGCCCCCATCAGACCTCAGATCAGCGTATTGTGCCCCATCAAACCTCAGATCTGCATATTGTGCCCCCATCAGACCTCAGATCAGCTTAATGTGCCCCCATCAGACCTCAGATCAGCTTAATGTGCCCCCATCAGACCTCAGATCAGCGTATTGTGCCCCATCAGACCTTAGATCAGCGTATTGTGCCCCATCAGACCTCAGATCAGCATATTGTGCCCCCCATCAGACCTCAGATCAGCGTATTGTGCCCCATCAAACCTCAGATCTGCATATTGTGCCCCCATCAGACCTCAGATCAGCGTATTGTGCCCCCATCAGAACTCAGATCAGCTTAATGTGCCCCCATCAGACCTCAGATCAGCGTATTGTGCCCCATCAAACCTCAGATCTGCATATTGTGCCCCCATCAGACCTCAGATCAGCGTATTGTGCCCCCATCAGACCTCAGATCAGCCCACCCAGCCACATAAGATAAAAATAAAAAACCTTTCTTACCTGTTCTGCGCTGCAGCTGCCCTCCGGTCCGCGCTCCGCTCTCTTCCCTGGCCCGCGCACACTATGACCTGACGCTGCGTGCAGCGTCAGGTCATAGTGCGCGCCGCCAGGGAAGAGAGCAGAGCGCGGACCGGAGGACACTGTAGGAAGCGTGACTGCGCATCGCTGCGCATTGCCGGGGAACAAAACACAGGGGGCACCATAGTTTTGGGAACTTTCCCCGCGGCACACCCGACCATGTGTCGCGGCACACTGGTTGAAAATCACTGATGTAGGTAACTGGGTAATGCTCGTACATAGGGTTGTAGAAACAGGTCTAAATGATGTGAAAGGTTGCTCGTTGCACATTGCTTATTGGAAACTATGGGCCTTCCTGGTGGATTATCAGTACTCTTATGGATCTTAGGGAGATGGTAGAAGTATGGAGCTCTTGGTAATAGATTCTTTTCTTTTTTGTTGATATATTGTTGTTCATATGCATTTTTTATTAGATTATTCCGTTTTTTATTAATACTTGGGAATGGGTCGTCAGTTATTATCTCATAATATGTAGTATCATTAAGGATATTTTGAGCTTCCCGTTCGTAGTTCACATAGTCCTGGAGGACTACTCCCCCACCTTTTTCTGCTGGTCTAATAATTAGTTATTTGTTACTTCTTAATTTTTTCAAGGCTTTTTGTTTATTTATAGTCAGATTTACTTTTGAGTTGCGGGATATTGGTTCGGGGGTTATCTTTTTAAGTTCCACAGAGACTAAATCAAAAAATGTCGGTATACAGTGTCCTTGACTCTGGAGGGGGAAGAAAATAGATTTCGGATAAACTTCTTGATGTTTGTATGTAGATAGATTATTTGGCGTTGCTTCCATAGTAATATTTTCAAGGGAATTTTCCTGTTTTCTAGTTCAAAATGTATCTTAATTGTAAGATTCCTTCTGAATTTTTGTACGTCCAATAATAATTCAAAGGGATTGGTTTTATTTTGTGGGCAAAAAGAAAGCCCTTTTTGTAATAATTCCTTTTCTGGATCTGTTAATATGTCAGATGATAGATTAAAGATCTTTACAGTCGATGTAGGTGCTTTATGGTTCTCTTTTGTACTGTTAGACCTTATGTTGATTTTCCTTTTTTGTTGTTTGCCTCCACTGCAGCCTCTTGTTCTAGCTTTCTTTTTCCGGGGGTGGGTTTGAAGTATTGGGTAATTTGGAGAGGCATCTTTTTGGATGGGTTCATCTGCAATGCCTCTAATGGTGGTATGGGGGATTTTAGTGCACGGTCTAAAAAAGGTACCAAAGCAGTGTTGCCAGAAGCAGTATTATCAATGGTGATAATCTGGCTATTGGTATTTTCCTCAACTGGGGACGTTGGGTGGACCGTAAAATTACTGGGCAGAGTGCTATCTACCCATTGAACAATAGTATCACGAAAAGAAGTAGTAATGTCACATGGAACCAAATGGGGGTACACTAAATCTCTTATGGAGGGTTTTTCCTTGGGGGGAGTAAGATGGATAAGGGGGGAGTATTAGGGCAGTCTAGGAGGTGTCCCTTTATTGGAGTATGATTTCTGGCTTTGTACTCAAAATACTTAGATTTTAGTGCTTTAAATTTATCCAGAAACTCCTCAGTAGAGGGGTTATCATTTAGATTTGGAGTGGGAGTGGCATTTAATATACTGTATAGTTAGTTTGAGAGATATCATTATGAGATTCGAGGGTCCCCCCCATTAGTGGGGGCAATAGGGGTGGCAATTTTTCCCCTTTCTCTCTTATCTTTTATTTTTTGGTCCTCCTGCAGAATACCTGGGTTAACTGTGCTGTTGTTGTTAGTCTGAGTAATACTACTCTTGATTGAAGAGTCCTTGGTAGTCGTTATATTTGAATTTAAATTTTTCATGGTGTGTCTATCTACATTATTTTTTTCCCGATTCTCTGTTTTTCTGTATTGACCATTTATAAACGAACATGTTCTACCGTATTTTTCGCCCTATAAGACGCACTTTTTTCCCCCAAAAGTAGGGGGAAAAATGCGGTGCATCTTATAGGGCGAATACAAGTGAGCGCTTCCATAAGGAAGCGCTCACTTGTACGTAGGGACCCCCATCAGACCTCAGATCAGCCCACCCAGCCACTTAAAGACCATACTTACCTGTTCTGCGCTGCCGCTGCCGTCCGGTCCCACGCTCCGCGCTCCTCTCTCTTCCCTGCCGGCACGCACTATGACCTGACGCTGCAGGGAAGAGAGAGGAGCGCGGAGCGTGGGACCGGACGGCAGCGGCAGCGCAGAACAGGTAAGTATGGTCTTTAAGTGGCTGGGTGGGCTGATCTGAGGTCTGATAGGGGCACAAGACGCTGATCTGAGGCGTGAAGGGGCACAAAACGCTAATCTGAGGTCTGATGGGGGCACATTCTGCTGATCTGAGGTCTGATGGGGGCACATTCTGCTGACATGAGGTCTGATGGGGGCACATTCTGCTGATGTGAGGTCTGATGGGGGCACATACTGTTGCTCTGAGGTCTGATGGGGGCACATTCTGCTGATTTGAGGTATGATGGGGGCACATTCTGCTGATTTGAGGTATGATGGGGGCACATTCTGCTGATCTGAGGTCTGATGGGGGGCACATTCTGCTGATCTGAGGTCTGGTGGGAGCACAGTGAGATGGTATGGGGGCACAGGGGGCTGATATGGGGGTCTGATGTGATGTCCTTAAATTTATGGGCAGTCTGATAAGAGGATCTGATGAAAAATATTTTTTTCTTATTTTCCTACACTAAAACCTAGGTGTGTCTTATGGGCCGGTGCGTCTTATAGGGCGAAAAATACGGTATTTTTCCCATGACACGATGGTCCCTGTTTGACTATATTTGTCATATTTATTTTATTTATTTTGGCGCTCCCTGGGGTTTCTATTGTATTGCCTTCATTATTAGAAAATCTAGTTTTTGTTCTATATATCCCATGTTCTCTGTCAGCTCTATCTCTTTGTAGCTTATTAGATTTATTTGCTATAATCTCTTGCTCACTCTGGTAGATTCTATTGGTTAAAATATGGTTAACCCTTTCGCGCCCGGATGTTTTTTCGGTTATGCATTTTCGTTTTGCGCTCCCTGCCTTCAAACAGCCATAACTCTTTTATTTTTCTGTTCACATAGCTGTATGAGGGCTTGTTTTTTGCGGGACAAGTTGTAATTTCCAACGCCACCATTTAATATTGCATACGGTGTAGTGGGAAGCGGGAAAAAAATTCCAAACCGGGTGAAATTGCAAAGAAAACGCTATTCCGCTACAGTTCTACGGGTTTCTTATTTACAGCGTTCGATGTGCATTAAAACTGATCCATTACTTTCATTCTACTGGTCAGTACGAATCCGTCAATACCTAATATGTATAGTTTTTCCTGCGTTTTCATAGTGATAAAATAATTAGAAAGTTGCCCTTTTTTTTTTTTTTTCCTTGTCAAATCTTGACCCCTATAACTTTTTGGTATTTATGTGTACAGAGCTGTATGGGGTCTCATTTTTTGCGGGACGATCTGAAGTTTTTATTGATACCATTCTGGGGCGTGTATGACTTTTTGATCACTTTTTATTTAATTTTTTTTAGAAAAAAAAAAGCGACAAAAAACGGCAAATCGCCATTTGACGCTTTTTTCCGCCACACAATTTGCCGTATTGGAATTTTTTTTTTTTTATATTTTAAAAGTACAGGCGTTTTCGGTCACGGTGATACCCATGATATCTATATTTATTGTTATTTAGGTATTTATTTTTTAATTATACGGAAAGGGGGGTGATTTGAACTTTTATATCTTTTTTATTTTTTATATATTTTTTAACATTTTTAAAAAAAATTTTTTTTACTATTTGAAAGCTCAAATATGGGCTGATATATTGTGGCTTTTTTTTTTTTCTTTATGAGCAATCATGGATTTTATAGACTCAGAAATCCAAGAATTGCTCATTTCTTATCCTGGCCTGCCATCTAGTGGCCAGAATAAGAATTGCACTTTGAAAACTGTAATCCTCACCAGCGAGGATTACAGTTTTCATATGGTGTACAGACACCCCGATTGGCCACACGGGGTATCTGTACACCACCCGGAAGCGAATGCTTCCGGGTTGAGACGCAACTAGATGCCATGATCACGTGTGATCACGGCATCTAAACTCCCAGGAAGATGCCGCCGATGGTGGTAAGTAGTGGTAAGTCTCTGCTGTTAGAAACAGCAGAGACTTGCCGGCCATGACGCCCGCCGCACTTGCGAGCGGGCGCCATGTGCCCGCATCGCCCCAGCGCCGTACATGTACGGCGCTGGGCGCGAAGGGGTTAATATTGGAAAAATCTGGATGTGTTGAAAAAAGTCGGAGTTGTTCTATGTTTGTATGCAGGTCATTAAGAATTTTCCTTTTGTTGGCAATAATTCTGATGAGCCCAGCTGCACACTGATCCAAGTAATCATTCCATTCATATGTGAAATCAGGATCATCAGGAAAAGTAGGAGAGATTGCTATTCTCAGACCCCTTGGAGCAATATTCTCCTGGAGGTATATGTTTAGAAACATTATATCCAGAGAATGCAATAATTCACTCCTCAAATTGTCCTCAAGGCATTTAAATAATTCAAGCATTTTTCTGATATCATCAATAGTATATCTTGCCGTATTACTGTTCATAGTTCCAGAATATGTAACATCATTTTTCCTTGCGGTGTAGCGGGATATCATGGATTGTCGCTGTTGCAGTCTATGTTGGAAGTACTTTATAGGCTTATTTCACATCCCAAATGGGTATTCCGTTCAGAAGATGCGGCACTAGGTAATGGGCAGCAGGTCCTCCACAAATAAAACAATTGGACTGTAGACGTCCTCCAGGCACAGTTCAAAGCAGACACTGTCCCGGATTGTACATGTAACACAAAAAAAGTACAGGAAGGCAGCGCCTCATGTGTAGTGCCGTCTTATATGTGAACAGGTAATAAGGGTAATTGCGCTTACCGTTTCTTGTTGTGAAAGTCACAACGGCTTTGGTGCGCTTTGCTGGTAATAACCGACCAGCCTACGGTCTGCCTGTACTGCTGCCTGGTTCCAAACCGCGCCGGGATCACGGACGTCGGGATGAGTAGATCTAGTGAAGTAAAGGGGTCAGCCACTCTTAAAGGGACAGCCACTTTTAAAGGGATAGTCACTCTTAAAGGGGCAGTCATTCTTAAAGGGACAGCTACTCTTAAAGGGGCAGACACTCTTAAAGGGGCAGTCACTCTTAAAGAGAAAGACACTCTTAAAGGGGCAGTAACTGTTAAAGGGACAGCCATTCTTAAATGGGCAGCACTCTTAAAGGGGCAGTTACTCTTAAAGGGGCAGACACTCTTAAAGGGGCAGACACTCTTAAAAGGGTAACCACTCTTAAAGGGGCAGTCAATCTTAAACGGGCAGTTACTCTTAAAGGGGCAGTTGCTCTTAAAGGGGTAGCCAGTCTTAAAGGGATAGTCACTCTTAAAGGGGCAGCCACTCTTAAAGGGACAGTTACTCTTAAAGGGGCAGCCACTCTTAAAAGGACAGTGACTCTTAAAGGGGCAGCACTCTTAAAGAGATTGGGGGAGATTTCTCAAGCTGCCTTAGAGTAAGAATGAGCTTAGTTGCCTATAGCAACCAATCATGAATTTTCCCATTGTGCGCTATACAAACAGCTGTATAGTCATCCATCAGAGTATGTGAGTGAAACCTATGAGGTAGATGACACACCACTGATAATATATACATGGTGAGGTCCTGACTGGGGGAAAGGGGAAGGGCTTCCCCTCAGGTGAAGCTCCGCCCAGCCAGGGCTTTCCACATAATTTTTCAGGTGGCTTCAAATACAGATATGCTGCCAGGTATAGCAGAAAATTCTGCAGATATTTACCTCAGAATTGCTCCAAATCTTTTTAAAATCTCTACAAAAGCTTATTAAGTAAGTGAGAATGTATTGGTGTAATCAGTTCGTTTTTAATATCCTGGAACACTGCATTACAATTACATTTGACACATGAGGAAACCATACCATATTTACCTCAGAATTGCTCCAAATCTTTTCAAAATCTCTACAAAGGCTTCTTAAGTAAGTGCAAATGTATTGGTTAAATCAGTTTTTGTCTAAGAACATTGGGGGAGATTTATCAAGCAGCCTTAGAGTAAGTATGAGCTTAGTGTCAGGGCTGGGATAAACAGACAACAGAGGAACGTGTGCCCTGAGCTTACCCAATCCTCTGTCCCTGCCTATTGCCTCACCCACGCTAAATCGTGGGGTGACAACCACGAAGACTGCGAAATACACTGTATAAGGTGCAGGGGAAGGGAGACAAGAGACAGACAAATAAACACAGAAGAATGGTCAGAGGGCCGAGTCAAAACCAGGAAGGTACGTCAGGACAAAATCAACAAGCAGAGAATGGTCACAAAACACGCCAAAGGTCAAATAACAAACTAGGATCAAATCTTCAGGGAATAGTCACAAACCAGGTTGTAGCAAGGAAACTCCAAAACACTGGCAGCAAGGTTCAGATTTGAGGACCTTAAATACCCCTGCCTGGACCGCGCATCCACATCCAGAGACTGTCGGCTGGAGGAGGAGCCTGACGAAGTAGCGGAAGAACCCCGGCCACGGGTAACCATATCGCCACCAGAGTCAGAGACAGGACTAGCAGAACGGGTGCAATGACTGCCGGTCCTGACACTTAGTTGCCTATAGCAACCAATCATGAATATTTTAAAGTTGAGCTGTGAATAGTTGCTATGGGCATCTAAGGCGGCATGATAAATCTCCCCATTTTTCTTAGACAATTTTTAGTCAGGCACCAGTCTTACTTTTGCTGAGAGAGATTTCTTGTGTAACTGTAAGAAACTTCTCTTCTGACTAATGACTAATATATTGTATATCATAATCATTATTCACCGGGAAAGAAAATGTTAGTTTCTGAAATATCTAAGCCATATTTTAATCAAATATATTTACAAAGGTGTTTAGTATACCACAATAGAGTAATGTTAAAAGAGGTTGTTTCTGGTTATAGGTACACTTTAAAGGGGGGGGGGTTTGAGTCACACTTAAAGGGGCTTTTCCCGAGTCACACTTAAATTGGCTTTTTATGATTGAAACTTAAAGGGGCTTTCTTGAGTCAAACGTAAAGGGGCTTTTTCCGAGTCACACTTAAAGGGGTTTTTTCCGAGTCATACTGAAAGGGGCTTTTTTTGAGTTGCACTTAAAGGGATTTTTCCCTATTCACACTTAAAAGGGCTTTTCCTGAGTCACATTTAAACTATGGTCAGTGTTCTCCTTTATAGGTGTACTCTGGAAGTCACTGTTAAAGGTGCGCCATTTTCAAGCACTATATATTTTCTCCTGAAAATGCACATCTAGTTTCTTATTGTCCTCCTCTAAAACCTAGGTGCGTCTTATGGGCCGGTGCGTTATATAGGGCAAAAATTTGGTATTTTCATTTTCTTAATTCCTAGAGAACCCCTTTAATGCAAACATTATTATAAATTTGATTTATTACATTTATTACATATATACATGTTTGTATACTGTATTTACCCCCATCTTCATCAGACTTTAGATCAAACCCCTAAATCAAACCCCCAATCAGTGTTGCACTGGGGTTCCTTGAGCCAGAGAAAATTATTCTTGAGATTTATTTTTTTAATTCCTGGAGAACCCTTTTAGTAAAACAGCGAACATTGCCATTTTAGTGTGCATGTTGGTGGGTAGAACCATGAGGGAGGAAGAAGGATGCTCACATGACCATGAAAGGGCTTGCCCTGATTGGCTCATACTATGAAAACAGCATCAGCCAATCAGGGGTGGCAGCAGGCAGGGAGATGCCTGTGCAGAACAAGCAGATGTCATTCTGTGTTGAGCTGTTGTTGATGATGAACAGGTCTATGCAGTGTCTGACAGAAAATTATTTAAACAGTATATGGAGGCACAAGAAAAAATCTATTCTAGTGTAAAAGGGACAGTCTAGGGAAAGAATAGAAACAAATAATTGAAGGACTTCAGGATCAGGGAAAGCTTTGAAGGAGTGAGGGGCTGGACACACTACTTAATACAGCTGTTGCTGCAGTACCTCATTCTACCAGTTGTGTTACGAAATCAACCAACTGCAAGAAAAACAATTTTTATTTAAACAGAGAGGCAGCTTTGGTCTGTGTTTTTTTTTTTTTGTTTTGTTTTTTTAAGCCAAAAGTTTTTATATAGATTTATTGCCAGCATAGCACCCCAATAGTGTGCTACTGCTCAGAAATGGCCCTTTTTTGAGTTTTTTGTTGTTTTTTTTTTAATACATTGCATTATAGCAAAAGCATCTTATGGCAATAACACCTTTTTAACCAGTGAAATTAAACACAAACTACCCCACAGAGAGAAATATTACCACCTTTCCTCCATCACATATTGGTGGTGTGGAGGGGGATAAGAGAGGTCTTTTTTAACCTGCATTTATAAATACAAATAACACAGTAGGCATAAATATTACCGGCAACAAAACTGCAAAGTTCCCAAAGTAAATTGCCAGCAGCAGTCTCACCTGTCCAAGCTGCTGGTGGTGCAGTTGCTGCTATATCACTTAGTTGTGAAAATTGTGTCACACTTCTATGGTTTGACCAAATTAAATTTTTCTATGCTCTAGTCCAGTGTGGTGGGATTCTTGGCCAAGCAAACAAAGCTACCACTCTATTCAGAAAAATGTGACCGATCCTTCACCGAAATTTCATTTTTCTGAGCTCTGGCCCTGGCTGCATGGTGGGACTTTTGGCTAGACAAGCAAGAATACCTCTGCATTCAGAAATAATTGACTCTCATTGGTCTGCAACTGTGGTGCATTCACCAAAATTTTACTCACCTCTTTCCAGCTGTCTCTGCTATAACAAGTAGAAACTAATTTAGTTTTTATACAATGGAACGGTTTTTCCACTGCCACACTACTTGCCAAATCTTGTCAACGTGTAAATGTGGTGTACTTCTCCTCCTTTACTAAAATTTAATTCTGCTTTATGATTTTTGTCCTTCTGGCAAGTTTTATTTATCCAAAAAAATGTTTAAAATTGTCTCATTCTCTAAACGACTATGGCCTTTCCCTGGAGTATACCATGTTCCCTAAACCCATGGACATCTGTGCAGGCACATTGAAACAGTAGCCCAAACTGGCCCAGTATACTCTCTTTGTTCTCTCTTGGCCAGCCTCCAGTGACATCTCAGAGAGGGTTTTTAGCACCACAGGAGGACACCCCAACAGACCAAATTGTCCTCTGCCAGTGTTCAAAACATCACTTTTACCCTGATACCCTGCTGTATCCGCTGGCTTTGCTGTAAACTCTAATACCAGTGGATTAACCACTTATATGCTTTGATCAACGCTGACCACAGCATATACGAGGTTCACAGAGGGAGGGGCTCCATCGGCCTCTCCATCGGCCCCCACGCTGCAGTAAGCAGTGAAAGGGGGCAGATGGCTGCTATGGCAACCCCAGGCCTTACAAAGGCCTCACGGTCTGTCATGTACGGAATCCTGTGAGGCCTTCACTCACAGGTGCCATGATAAGCGTTGATCGCGGCACCTGAGGGGTTAAATGATGGAGCGGCTCGATCGCTGCTCCCCGTTAGTGAGGCCGGTGCCCGCTGTATGAAACAGCCGGCACCCACTGCATGTGGGGCAGGCTCACTGCAGAGGCCAGCTCCATACACCCGCAGGCGCATAACACCGTACATGTACGGCGTTATAGGTTAAGGGGTTAAGGTCCAGTTCAGTTACAAAGTCTTTATGGGGCTTACATAACAGAAACCACCCATAAATAATCCCATTGTAGAAACTACACCCCTCAAGTTATTCAAATGTGAGTTTTCAAACTTGGCTAACCCTTTAGGTGTTCCAAAAGAATTAAAAGAAAACAGAAGATTTTTTGTTTTTTTAATGGAAAATTTGCAAAAAAATAAATTCTCATCCTCTGCATTGTTTCTGGGCAGCAGATTAATGTTTAGATAGCACGGTCTGCTGCCCAGAAGCGATAATTTACATGCCTGCACAAACGACACAATCACCCGATGAACGAGCGTTTTACTCTGGTGACTGACAGAACATTTAGATCGGATCAGATGCTGACCAAAAAATATGATTGTGTGCATAGGACCTTAACCAGGATTCCATCCTATGTTTGAATTTGATGTATATGAGTCTTGTCAAGGTTATCAATATGTAACCTAAGTAGTCTAAAAATTACTGGTTTCTAGAGACATACTGCAGGAAAATTTTACACAAAAGGCTGTTACTTGTAGGTAGTGTGTCCCGACCGTTCCGATCAAAGCTAGAGAGACACTTTGCTGACGGCAGAAAATGGCAACGTATTTTGGCATGCAATAAAATTTACCATTTCAACTTGCATTATTAATAATATTTTTAAACAACTAACTTTAAGTGAAGAACCGTCATATTGAATGATCTTTAACTCAGATTTAAAGTCATATAAACGAAACAAGTACAGCTACCAGTCAGAATGAATGATGCCATAAATCATATCACAAGCACAACTCCACAGTACTACTAAGAGGGACACTAGTTTAAGAGATTCTAGCCAAGAATTCGACATAATACAATCATTTTTGATTTACGGACAAACATAACAGCTTCTCAAAGGAAAAAGAAATTGCCAATTTTCAGCCTTATTGTATTTATGTTCAAAAACTGTAACTGCATCATGCTTCACTTTAGCATTTGTGAGACTGAAGTGAGGCCCTTGCTGGATATAATGTTTCCTTATTTATGGTCTATTCAGCAGAAATAATAGCAAACTCTTGCACAGAACTTAAGTGCATACGCATTGAAGCAAAGAACCAGATTCTAAACACTCTGCTGAAGGCATTTTGAGAGCAACTATCTGAAATATTAATAAATCTGCATTTATTGTTGCTTCATGTAGTTTACACAAGAAAAACATTTTATTAAAAATATCTCTTAAAACCTACATTTTATTGGCTCCAAAACACCCCCAAACTAGAGTAACTCATTCTCACTTGCGTTCCGATGCTTTGCTCCTACAAACCAGCAGTAAAATGCATTGAGATGACTCCTGTGTTCACACATGTAATGGAGAGGACTCAAAGAGGAGGAGGAGTCCTCTCAATGAATTTTACTCTTGGTTTGTAGGAGTAAGAGTAGTACAGTGTAAGTGATGCCAAGGCCAGTTATGTAATTTATCTTCATTCTAACTTGTGTTCCGATGCTTTTCTCCCAAATAGGGATGAGCGAACCGAACCGTAATGAACCAGATTCGTTACGAACTTTCCCAAAAGTTCGGTTCGTCACCTAACCGAATTTTGAGAAAGTTCGTAAAGAATCTGGTTAAAATAACGGCGACGCAAAATATACGCATATTTATTGAGAATGTGCGCTAATGCGTACATATTCAGTTAAGTAGCGTACCTTTGACAACGCTACACTGTATGTTCGTTACTTGAGTGGGAATGTTCGCAGACGCAGTGTATGAGTACGCTAATGCGTACATATTCAGTTAAGTAGCGCACCTTTGACAACGTTACACTGTATGTTCGTTATTTGTGCGGGAATGTTCGCATTAGAGTACGCATTAGTGTAAATTCTCAAATATGCATATATTTTGCGTCGCCATTGTTGAAGTCACTTGGATTTTTTTCCACTTTTTTCATTGTAATAGCAACTGCAAGTAAACGAAACTATACCCTATCAGACTCCCATTATTGTAGAAGCAATTATTCAGCCGTTATAGCAAGGTTCGTTTTAGGTTCGGTTCGTACGGATCCGAAATTCAACAAAGTTCGCCGAAACGAACCGAACTTTTCAAAAGTTCGCTCATCCCTACTCCCAAACTAGCAGTAAAATACATTGAGAGGACTCCTGTGCTCACGCATGTAATGGAGAGAACTCAAAGAGGAGTCCTCTCAATGCATTTTACTCTTGATTTGTAGGAGCACAGCGTCGGAATGCAAGTGAGTGTGAAGATAAAAATTACATTACCAGACTCTGTATCACTAACACTATACACTGCTTACTCTAGTTTAGGGGCTGTTTTGGAGCTGACAGATTACCTTGAAGGTATTGGAGTCACAAAGAAATTCACTGTTAAACCAGACACAATGCCTTTTAGAGCTAGCTCTGCACTATGTAATGATACCTTTCTGTTATCAACTTGCCTAACCACGATCCTGCTGTATCTGTCCCTTTTGCCTGCTTCTGCCACTCTGGTCCTTGAGATGGTACTGGGGGAAGATCAGGAGCAGCACATGAGCCAGTTTCACAGCCATTCCAATCAGGGATCTCTATAGTTAACAGTAGGCTTTCACTTAGTGTTTTATTGCCTCATTCTGGAGAAAAAGTATTTTAATCCATATGCAGATGAGCAGTTTAGTGCACTGAAGGTGGACCCAAGCAACTCTGTGCACCCCTGCTCTCCCTGCTTCCTCTGCCAGCCATCTCTCTTGCTGTTGGTTGACAGGGCCTGGTTTCTACATAGACATCTAGCCTGGACCTGTCAACCAAGAATGAGAGGGAGGGGCTGGCAGAGGAAGCAGGAGGAGCACGGGTGCAAAGTGTCTTGGACCTTCCTTTGGTGCACTTATTTGCTGTTTTGGATTAAAAGTATTTTTTTCAGAATGAAGCAACATGTCACTAAGTGTCCTGGTCCTGACTGCCTTTAAAAAAGTACTTGATATTTCTATGGCTATGCTCAGGAAACTTCTCAAAATGCTTAAGCTTCTGAAACTATACACTATACAATGACCAATAAAACACACTGCGGCAGGTTTATCATTGTGGATGAGCTTGTTTTCTGCTTTGGCTTCACCTTTTTTGGTGCAAAATCAATTTATTATTGCTTTGTTCCAAAAATAACATATGCTTGCAATACACCTTACACTTTGGTGTGGAAAGGTAGGAAATGGGTATAATTAATCAGTGTTGAATTTTATCAAAGTTATTAAAGTTCAACGCATACTTTTGATGAAAACATATGGCACATTTTATACTGGCAGATACTCAATTAAAATTGATACCATAAAGTAAGACAGCATTCTGTCTTCATTTGGCATATTTACCAAAGTGCCAAATCTGTATACTATTGTCCGCCAAATTAATAAAGTTCAATAAAAGCTCAATATTAAAAGTGCTTTGACACAGAATAAGGAGTCTTAAATATACACAGATAGTAAATCTTTAAAGGGGTTGTCTTACTTTAGTAAATGGCATTTACGTATGTATTGTGATTGTGTATATTGCCTCCTTTGCTGGCTGGATTCATTTTTTCATCACATTATACACTGCTCATCCCTGGGGGTTATTGCCACTGCTGCATCGTAGATGCAAGGTGGCTGGGACAGAAGCTGCTGCACACGTGTGCCTATGCTTGTTCCCACATTCCACTGCCTACCAGAGAGTCTAGCAATTTTTCATTTAGTGTGCAAGAATGACCACCACTGCTTTTATTGCAGCTGTCCTGAAACACACCCAGGCATAGGAATACAATGCAAATTACATGGAACTGCAATGGGAGTCTTATTCTAGATATAGCTTTTTTTCAGTTGCGTCTAGAAATCTCCATTGGGTGTGACCCTGACCCCTAAAACACAGCTTGTCATAAATTGAGAAAAGTTTGTCTTTTTATAGACATTAGTGGCTCATTACTAGAAAATGTCCCTACTGTCCCCAATGTGGGTCTTACTACAGTGCCCCATGTTGATCACTGGAACAAAGCAGCAGTTGCACGTGTGCACGTGCAGGTGCACGTGTGGGGCCAGGACCGTGCTCCGGCCCCACACCTGCACCAGACACTATCTTGAGGAGGAGGGGGGTTATACTTACCTGTCAGCTCCCAACCTGTCCCAGCAGCTCCAGAGGACGGCGCGCACAATGTGAAGATTCCCCACAGTGCCCCCTGCTGGAGGGAGGAGGGAGCTGCGAGGGAAAAGTGCAAGGTGATGGATCCATCATTAACTCCATTGAAAGTCAATGGAGGACAGATCTGTTTACTATTGTGTCACACCGAACGGATCCGTCCCCATTGACTTACATTGGGGATCATTCCGGATCCATCTTGGTGCGGATGCCCAGACCGGAGAGCAAACTGCAGCATGTTGCGGTTTGCTGTCCGGTCTGGAGACTGAAGAGAACTGAACGGAATGCTTTTAGGAGCATTCTGTTGTCTTCAGTTCAGTTTTGTCCCCATTGACAATGAAGCGTTTTATTCCGGTATTGAGCCCCTATGACGGAGCGCAATACCGGAATATATAAACGCTAGTGTGAAAGTAGCCTTACCCAGCAGTACATCCATGTATTTTTAGACAGACCAAAAATGTAAATGATAAATGCACTTTCCGTACCTTCCTACATTTCAAAATGTAAAAGAGGTTTGTCATTAGATTAGATATCCTTAATTTACAGAAATTTGAAGAGCACTTATCAGGCATACTAAGGTTGACCCTGCTGAATAAAATGATACTTGTCTTGTGAAAATCGGCTGTGGCATTCCCAAGAAGAAACACTTTTAGGACCTATCCCCTCAGTGAACTTTAGCTCCTCAACTTTCCAGGGCTGTCAACACCACTCTGTGCACTGAAGCCGTCATATGTCTTCTTTTTCTCAGGGCTGCTACAATGGAGAGCATTTTAATGAGCAGGATCAACCCTATCAGGAAGTATACCTGGTTTAATATGCTCAATCTTGCTGTCATGTGCTCTTTAATGACTTCTTATAACGACACTTTTCTTCACCCCCATAGAATGCTCCACTATCCACCTCTAATGAAACTCTCCTCCCTGTTTTGACCACCAGAGACCTCAGACAAACACTGTAGCACAAGCAGAGAAGATACTCTTGCCTGACCATACTGGTATGGCAAGAAGGAGAAGAGTCCATCATTAGCAGGTTAGATGTTACCTCCATCAAGAGGTTTTTTTTTAATAGTGTAAATTCTTTACAATTCTGAAGGAAAAATTGTGAGGTAATGGGAATATTTGCTTATTTTTAACAAACATATGCGTGAAACTAAGATATTCAACTAAAACATAATCATTTTAACTAAAATTATATATTGTAACACATTTAATATACCCATCAACAATGTGGCAGTATATGCTACAGACACGATTTTAGATGTTTATTTGCTTAAAAACAGCAGCTGTAAAAGCTGCCGAGTAGAAATATCTGTTAATTAGTGAGTTCTCAGTTTCGTTTTCAAGAATGGAGATAATTTTAATTGGAAACAGCTAAATCCAACACTTGAAAATGTTCTTATCAGATGAACACTAACAAAACAGTGAGACCATATGATCTAGATAAGAGATTGTATCAGATATGATGGCGTTTTCAAATGAAATGTCTTAACTAAATTAATTGGAATTTCTCATAATAATAACATTAGTTAGCACATGGATACTGTATCTGTGACTCTTTATTAATTGTAAGAAAGAAATATTTAATGAATATTTTATGAACGTGCTTCTAATGGAAATGTAAAATTATCAATAGTCAGTGACAATGAAAGTCAGTACTAGTTGTAATTTTCTGACTCATCCTTGCTATTAACAGAGGATCTGGGGCTAGAATGACTTATTTTCTTCAGCTAAATTCATGTTATTTAACGCTTTGTTCAATTTAATTAATGTTCTGTTTAATGGCATATGAGTCTCCGCCTGTGTGATTTTTGAACTTATTAGCTGAGTAAATTAGATTTTGTGCAACAATTTCCTTTTTAAATGATTTAATTGTCTCTGTTGTCTTCAACACATGAATTGTATAGGGTACTGTACAAGTATATAGGGGGACATTTATCAAATTCGGTACACCAGGTTTTTGGTGTGGAACTATTCCCACTGCTGTCACACTTTTTCAGTGCTGTGCCTTCCCACCACCACCTCAGAAGTGAAAAGTATTTCAGAGTTTTATGTCACATTTATGAAGTGTGACTTTTGCAAAAAGGTCCCAACTACACTCTCGGTATCCCACACTTCACTTTCACTGAAATAGTGGCATCCATTCCCATGCCAAATTTATTAATATCATGTGCGATATTCCTAAGTCATAGCCATGGAAACTGCAATCTGAAAACTAATCTCGAATATACCTACAATGATGCATTTTCCCATAATGTATTAATGCAATGTGAATCAGTTAGTATTGATTACCTGCATTTTCTTGCTTTTTCCACCAAAAAAAAAGATAAAACAAACCAAGAAAAAATATATACCATATTTTGAGACAATAAGACATACTTATACTTATAGACATGCAGGACACACAGAGAGAGGTGAGGGCAGCACTGGTCTTTGTCTGGGTCCTGCTGTGGTGTCCTGGCCATGCACAGTGGCAGGACATAGTGTATGTAGGCATGCACTATGATCTGATGCTGTGTGTGTGTGTCAGTTCACAACACACAACTGGACCCAGAATAAGCGGTGCAATTAGTCCTGGACATGCGGAGCTGTCTAGAGCAAGCAAGGTACTTTTTTTTTTTAAACGTTTGATCTGAGATCTGATGGGGGTGAGGGGTGCGATCTGAGGCTGAGGGGGACTGGGGGGCAGAGGATGATAGGATCTGATTGGGGGGTCACAGGTCAGGGGGTCATGACACTGGCGCTTGCCCTTTTCAAGGCGGGTGCTCCAACTAAAACCCCACTGGGGATTTCACTCATACACAGCTGAGGATTTAGAGCAGGTGTACTGAGGTAGTTGGATGGAAATTACAGGCTTAAATAATTTTTTCCTGAAATGGCAGTAAAAAAGAAAAAAAAACCTCATCCATTTGCTTGCCGCCATCTTGATTAAAGAAAATGCGCCAAATTTTTGAGAGTGCTGACATATGACGTCAACACGTCATCACGCTGGCTGGGCATGCTCACATCATCAGCCTTCCCTCTTTGACTGTGTATACAGAGGAAGCTGTCAATCACTGATAGGATCGCCTGCTTGACTTCAAAGCCCAGAATCAGCAAGAATTTAAGTGTATATAATACAAGTTATACTGAATCTGTTCCCATAAAACTGTATATCAATCTGCTCAGCTTCTTCTGCTCTATAACATGCTGCCTTTAGCTCAGATACCATGTTCAATGGGACAGGTTCCTTTTAAATATAGCATCCTTTGTTTATTTTAGAACATTTGGGGGCTTGTCCGATATTCTTAATTATCGGATGACGTCTTTATTCTAAAAGATACTGTAATAATGTTCTGTTATAAGCTGTGGAAGTTACAGGGAGAGAGCTACAGCAGAAAGGGCATTGGAGTAGTGAACGTGAAGATCTCTGGATCCATGTCAGGCACAGGGCTCGTTCTAGCCTGGTTAGAAATGTATTGTCATGTACCATATGATGTCTGATTTTAATTTTTTACATCAATCGTGGTATAACCCCTAATAGTATTCAATCATAAAAATCCCTGCCTGCATTAAAGGTTTTATGTGCATAGTACAGATCACCTGAGTTATTCTTCAACACTAGAGAAATGAAAACAATAATTGGATTGACATTACATGTATAATGCATAAGATGACTACAAGCTTGATACCAGTTTATGTTCACATTTGAGGTTGCATTATATTATTTGAAGACATAAACATTGCAATGTACCTGCAAGTTGTGGTGCCATTTTGTGAATTTTATATGCAGTTTTAATATGCTGAGTATTGAGGATACGTAGAGTATACTTTTCCTTTTATTTATAGCGCACTCTTGGTGCAATAAAAAGTTGCACCAAATTGTGATGTGTGAACATGCCATAAAGAAACAGCAAAGAAAGTCAATACTTTAAAAACAAACGAAAAACAAAAATTAAAATGAATGGAAATTCAGTTATTGTCATTTTTTAGTATATAATATCTCAAATTACTGTATTTTTCAGACTAACACACCGGACTATGAGACACACATAGGATAATATTTTCATGTCGCAGGTCAGTGAAACGGCCGTACCTGCCCCAACCCCGTCACAGCCTGTACATGGATCAGGTGGAATACACCCCCATGGCATCCCTGAAAGGCCCCTTTGCTACCGGGGTTATCTTAATATCTAAGTCCCTGGTCCCTACATCCCCACCAGAAGTTTGGCCAGAGGAACCACCAGGCGAAGGACGCGTGCGCTGCCTACAGGAGTCACCAGATTTCAGGGAGAAGCCACAGCCGGAGCCTCTGATCCCTGGACTGCCACCACCGCCACCACCGCAGTCCTTTCAGCTGGGTCAGCTAACGATATCATCGTTTGCGTTCCAGTCCACGGTGATCCACCAGTACCAACTACCCCGGAAAATGAAGCCAGCAGCAGCCAGGAGAGCTAGGGCTTCTTCCCTGGGTGCAACCTTACCTCAACCTCTGCAGCCAGAAGTCCTTACCCCTGCTGTCCCGGCAGGAGAATCCGGAAAAGTAAAGGCGCAAGTGGCTGCAGCGCTCACCAGTGTGACGACCACCCGGACCCGGTCAAGTCTGACTTCTGGCAGAAGTGGGCAGTGGAGCTCCACCATTGCAGCCAGCTTAGACTACAGGAGGCAGGAGCGTCCTCTGATCTCATTCAGTAGTAGTTCAAGCGAGGAGGACTTCAGGTCCTTCATCTGAGGAACCCTTCTACTGGCCGAGTGATTTAAAGGACACCTCTGGAGGACCTATGGGAGTCACACCATGGACTGTACCTGACGGGTGAGAGCTAGTTGGCACTTGTTTTGTTTGTTTAGTTTGTATTGCCCAGTGTTTGACTCTCACCCAGATGGACATGGCTTGTCAGGACTCCCCCCCCCCCCCCACACACACACACACACATTCTGCAGAAAATTCCCAGTTGCACCTAAGCTTGACTATTTTCCTTTTTTCCCCCTTCTCAGGTTATTTGGGAGCCCGCTTTGTAAAAAGGGTTCTCTATTTGCTGCTATTTTATATTATCCATGTGGATTACAGGTTAGGGCTTGTTCACACATCAGTTATTTGATCAGTTATTTTCATCCGTTATTGTCAGCCAAAACCAGGAGTGAAGCCTCCACAGAGATCAGGTGTAATGAAAAGATTTGCACCTGTTCTGTGTTTTTGACCAGCACCTGGTTTTGGCTCACAATAACTGATGGAAATAACTGATCAAATAACTGACGTGTGAACAAGCCCTTACCTGTTTGGATTACAAAATTATCTCAAATGGATTAGAATAGAATTTTGGACTATGTTCCAGTGTTTTTTCATGCCAAGCAGCCACGAAAAGAGTCTCAAACGTATATCTGAGCCTTTTATGCTTGCAAATGTGAAATTGCACTAAAATGTTTGCATAATTGTCTTTGCTGTATTTTAGAAGTAATGTTTTTACAATTTCAGCAACGTTCAAGCACTTTAGCCCATTGTGTGTATTATTTTTCAGGTAGAGCAATGTGTCCTATTATGCACTTATTGTACGGTGTTTTTTAGTAAATTATGCACTTAGCCGGATAGCTAGCACCTTAATTTTCTACCTCATATGGACTGCCTCCAAAGACTACGCCGCGGCCTAGCCTCGTGCGTATGACGCAATCGCGAGTCAATAGTACGCTAAAGATTCGTACGCACTTTGTACGCTAATGCTTACGTATTGCGTACTTTTAACAACACTGACTGTATGTTCGTAATTTGTGCAGGAATGTTCACAAAACAACGATTATTTTTGTAACGCAAATTCGACCAAATAAATTCGTATTAAGAATGAATCTTGTCAGAAATTCGACGATTATTTGCCAAAGCGAATTTTGGATGATTCGCTCATCTCTAGTTAATATAGAAGGCTGCTCCCAGAATACCCCAGGCTATACAGAACTGCATATAGTGCTCTTTCCTATGGGACCCCACCCTTATCTGCTAGGAGCCCTGCCTATGCTAGGACTATCCCATCCAATACGCAGCAACTGCAGCCAAGCAAATACACTGCTGTACACTATAGATTACAATACTATACTACATTTAACCAAATTCCATCAACAGGACAACACAGCAGCTATTAAAGGTACTGGTTTAATATGATTTAACAACAGTGCATACAAGTTACAGTTACAGACAGACAATACAGATAAGTAAAAGGGATCATATAAAAACTAAACTTACGTCCCTAAAGATCGGCTTTATGAATTCCTGCCAGTAAAGCTTGGTATTTTCTTATGGTTCTGTCATCCAGGGAGCTGTGTCCTGATGTTATCTCATGGTTCCACACACAGTCTGTTCACACATGACATAGGTGGGTTTTTAAAAATTTGTCTGGGCAAACAGTGCAGAATTGTTCCTATTAAGGGCTCACACACAGATCTGCAAAACACAGATACCGCTGTGTGCATTCCCTATTTTGTGGAATGGAACAGCTAGCCCCTAGTAGAACAGTCCTACCCTTGTCCGTAATGCAGACAATAATTGGACCGGTTCTATTCTTTTGCAGGACGGACGTATGGAAAGAGAATGCACACGTCATTCCGTTTTTTTGCGGCCCATATGTGAAATCATTCACTTCAATGGGGCTGCAAAAAACGGATATGGAAAAACGCTTTCATGTGCATGAGCCCTAAGGATCATAAATTCTCAAAAATAGATCCTATTGTGCTACTCTATTAACTCTTTTATTACGTACTATATATGTTTTATATATATATACAGTGGAGGAAATAAGTATTTGATCCCACACTGACTTTTAAAGTTTTAATACTAAAAAATAAATGAAACGTCTCATAATTTTATGCCAGCTTTATTTTAACAGTGCCACATAGAATATCAAAAGAAAAACAGAGAAAATTACATGAAATGAGAAATAAAAAATAATTTGCATTTCTTTGAGGGAAATAAGTATTTGATCCCCTAGGAAAACCATGACTAATGTTGGCTCCCACAGACCACTGACACACCCTAATCACAGTGAAGTCATTACCTGGATGAGAGACACCTGTCCCAAATCGTCACCTGTATAAAAGGCCACCTGCCAACAGTCTCAGTGACACTCCAACATCTCCACCTTGGGCAAGACTAAAGAGCTGTCTAAAAATGTCAGGGACAAAATTGTTGACCTACAAAAGGCTGGAATGGGCTACAAAGCCATGAGTAAGAAGCTGGATGAGAAGGTGACAACTGTTGGTGCAATTATTCGGAAGTGGAAGAAGTACAACATTACTGTCAATCGACCCAGGCCTGGAGATCCATGCAAGATATCACCTCGTGGAGTCTCATTGATCATGAGAAAGGCTAAAAATCAGCCAAGAACTACACGGGAGGAGCTGAGTAATGATCTCAAGGCAGCTGGGACCACAGTCTCCAAAAAAACCATTGGTAATACACTGAGACGTAATGGTTTAAAATCCTGCAGTGCACGCAAGGTTCCTCTGCTCAAGAAGGTTCACGTCCAGGCCCGCCTCAAGTTTGCCAATGAACATATTAATGACTCCGAGAGAGACTGGGAGAAGGTGCTGTGGTCAGATGAGACCAAAATTGAGCTCTTTGGCCTCAACTCAACGTGTTTGGAGGAAGAAAAATACAGAATATGACCCTAAGAATACCATCCCCACCGTCAAGCATGGTGGTGGAAGTATTATGTTTTGGGGGTGTTTTTCTTCTAAGGGCACAGGCCAACTTCACCGCATTGACGGGAAGATGAACGGGGCCATGTATCGCAGATTCCTGGGTGACAACCTCCTCTGCCAGGGCACTGAAAATGGGTCGTGGATGGGTCTTTCAGCACGACAACGACCCAGAACATACAGCCAAGGAAACAAAGGAGTGGTTCCATAAGAAGCATATCAAGGTCATGGAATGGCCTAGCCAGTCTCCTGACCTCAATCCCATCGAAAATCTATGGAGAGAGCTGAAGCTTCGCGTTTCCAAATGCATGCCTAAAAACCTTAAGGATATGGAGATGATTTGCAGAGAGGAGTGGTCCAAAATTACTCCTGAAGTGTGTGCAAACCTTATAAAAAACTATAAAAAACGTCTGACTGCTGTGCTTGCCAACAAGGGTTTTGCCACCAAGTATTAAATTATGTTTTCCTAGGGGATCAAATACTTATTTCCCTCAAAGAAATGAAAATTATTTTTTATTTCTCATTTCATGTAATTTTCTCCGTTTTTCTTTTGATATTCTATGTGGCACTGTTAAAATAAAGCTGGCATAAAATTATGAGACGTTTCATTTATTTTTTAGTATTAAAGGGTTTCTGTCACCAGAAATCACCCTATTAAACCAAGTGTCATTTGCAATGAGCAAATGACACTTGATGACAGTAATGTTAGTCTCATATTTCTCCGTCCAGCAGTTTAGCCAAAAAATAGGTTTTTATAATATGCAAGTGACCTCCCCTAGGTGCAGTAGGCGTGAACCTGCACCTAGGAGAGGCCGTAATAACGCCTCTTACCACGCCTCCGTAGCGCTGATTGACAGGGCCGGGCAGCCAGCTCTTTCGGCTCCCGGCCCTGTACGATCCCGAAATCCCGCACCTGCGCACTGCGGTAGTACATCCGCGCACGAAGGAGCCGGGACCCGGGCGGCCGCCGGCTCTCAACGCGCGTGCGCGGATGTACTATCGCAGTGCGCAGGCGCGGGATTTCGGGATCGTACAGGGCCGGGAGCCGAAAGAGCTGGCTGCCCGGCCCTGTCAATCAGCGCTACGGAGGCGTGGTAAGAGGTGTTATTACGGCCTCTCCTAGGTGCAGGTTCACGCCTACTGCACCTAGGGGAGGTCATTTGCATATTATAAAAACCTATTTTTTGGCTAAACTGCTGGACGGAGAAATATGAGACTAACATTACTGTCATCAAGTGTCATTTGCTCATTGCAAATGACACTTGGTTTAATAGGGTGATTTCTGGTGATAGAAACCCTTTAAAACTTTAAAAGTCAGTGGGGGATCAAATACTTATTTCCTCCACTGTATATATATATATATATATATATATATATATATATATATATAAAACAGGGAGAATCTTATTCCTCAGAATATGTAACAAATAGGCAATACTGGGGGCTGGATTTTTTTTCACAGTAAATTTCTTGAACTTCGTTTCATGTCCGATTAGTCTGCCAGGAATTTCAATTAAAATATGTTATCTCTTTTTGTTAATTTTTTACACATTTTTTTGCTCTTTCTCTCCCCCTCCCTAAATTCATGGTCATTAATTTTTCAGAAATACACCTATATTAGGCATATTTCAGGCACAGATAGTGGTGCAACAGTTAGTTGCACTGCTATCTGGACAGCTGTCCAAAAGTATGACTATCATACAGCAGAATTACATTTTGGTGAAGGCACAGAAGTGTGCCAGATTTCCCAATTGATGAGACAAGTTTAGGCAGGTGGAATGGCAGTGTTAAAAACAGTTCCTTCAGGTAACAACTAGCAAACTTGAATGGCTGTTGCTACTTGTAGTAGAGAGACAGCTGGAAAGTGGTGGGTAAAATTTGGGTGAAGACATGGAAGTCTGCCAATTTGAGGAATGACAAGACAATTTTTACTTATGCCTGTCTGGCCAGAAGTCCAATGGTTTGGGCCAGAAAAATGAAGGTGAATGAAGTGCACCACATTTACAGAACAACAAGACAATTTTTACTTAAGCCTGCCTGGCTAAAAGTCCTGGTGATAATATGTGGGAATATATGGCCCAGAAAAATAAGTACAGAAGGTACAGAAGTGCGCCACAATTCCCATAACTAAGTTGTACAGCAGCAACTGCACCACAAGCAACTTGGACAGGGGAGAGCTCATACTGTATATAAGCTAATAGCCAGTCGAGAATAGTTTTCTCATGGCCACACATTTCGTTTTGGATGTCTCACACTGGCGACAAGGACACTGTACTGCTTGGGGATGCAGGCTGACTGCTCCAAAGAAGACCAGGAGAAGGAGAACAGACTTGATCTGATTAGGAATGCTGTCCGGTTCTATTTTCTCACAGGATCCGGTAATGCCACCTCATGTGCTGCAGTAGAGCCCTGGTACCCATGTTTGTGTTTGAACGCCAATGGCTTATTTTAATCCTACAGATTTTGCACACAGAGCTAAAAAAAGCTGAACTTGGCCTAGGTCTAGCGTGTTTTGAGCCTGCACCTACAGTGTCAGTGGCATCAGCAGTTCCCAAGCTGGCCACAATAGAGGCAGATCTGCAAGTTTTTTGGCTGTACATTGATCATTATTGCCCCCGCAGCCACCACCCTCCTCTTCTTATGTCAACTCCTCCTTAGCACCCTGATCTGGCTCCCAGGTCATGTCTAACACACAATCATCATAATAGTCATCACTGTCATTCCCTGTCATACTCCTTGGCCTCCTCCCGATTCCCTGCTGTGTATTTTCCCCAACTGCCACAGTCGCCATGACTTACCACCACCACAGTGGCTACAAGTGCCACATCTACTACTACTGGTCAGATGGCTGGTGTTGCTCCTAAAGACACTCTGACACTCGGATGGATATATTTTATGGCTTTTTCATTTTGCACTCTTTAGTTTTCCAGACATGTTTTTATAAGGCCTATAAATAAAAAGTCACATGTTTCCTATAAATAAAAAGCCATGGGTTTCTTAAATGAAAAGTAAAGGGTTTGGTAAACATAGATTATTGAATGGTACTAGCAAAATTGCAAGTTGTTTTTTTTTCTTTTGTAATTTAAAGACAGAGGTGCAATTAAATGTCCTGAATCCCTTCATTTCCACAAACACAATGCACACTGTTATTGGCAATTTAAAGTGGTAATGAGGCATTTTCTCATTATGGAGTATTGAGTGCAGATTGATAGGAAAACTTTTTTCCTTTAAATAGAAGATATTTTAAAAAGTGATGGGCACATCTTCTATTTAAATCAGTGTGGCTATGGGTATAAGCCATTTGTTTGTAGTACCTTCTTCCATTACTGTAATTGGTAAGCCACTACACATTCATCTATTTTTTTTCCTTTAGCACAAGGCTGCAGCATAAAAAATGTAAATAAAAATGAAGGGGTCTGAAGACTTTCCAAATGCACTGTAGGTTAATTCTTGTACAGTACTTCCATAAATTTGTTGGTGTTGCTGATACAGACACATTCTGTACATGCAATGCTTATTCTCCCTGAATATGTGTGTCTTTATTTCCTTGTTACCACAGTTTACTACTTGATTAGAGCATTATGTCTGTGTATGTGCTACTTTGCAGGGTGGACTCATGCCTTATCCATGGAGGATGCTATCATAGTGGCAACACAGATGAGATGCATCTATCTAACCCTATACATACCCTGCATTTTTAACATTGTATGACCGCCTGACAACCCTCGGTACAGTGTCAAGGTTTTGCGCCCACAGAGATTCTTATTCCTTGCACTGTGACCGTGGGTAAGATAGCCTTATTTTATAGAGTGATGGCTGGTTGTACTTTTATTTGATTATTTTTATATACAGCTCTGAAAAAATTAAGAGACCACTGAAAAATTATCAGTTTCTCCAAATTGTAGGTATGTGTGTTGACTAAAAGGAAGTTTTATTTTATTTTATAAACCATTGGTAACATTTCTTGAAAATTCCAGATAAAAAGATTATATTTTAGAGCATTTTTTTGTTTAGAAACCTGTGGCCCTCCAGCTGTTGCAAAACTACAACTTCCAGCATTCCTGGACAGCCTACAGCTATTAGGGCATGGTGGGAGTTGTAGTTTTGCAATAGCTGGAGGGCCACAGGTTGAGCATCCCTGGTTTAGAAAATGACAACTGGTCAAAATAACAAAACAGTAATATCAAACCTCCAATAATGCTTAGAAAACAAGTTCATATTTATTTTTAAACAACAATTTCACAGTGGGTGTGAGACACTGTGACTTGTAGATCTCTCCTGGTCTCCTTCTAACCATTACATGACCTGGTGTTGGGCAAAACTGAAAAATTGGACTCACTCTTCCTTGTTTCTCATTGACGAAGGGCTTTTTTCTGGCTTTGCACAACTCCAGCCCTGCCTCTGTTTCTAACTCTCCTCACCGTGCATTTCATTTCCCACTTGTCATTCTTTTTGTAAGTCACTTGATGACATCCTTAGTGAGATTCGAAAGAGGTGGTGGTCATCACAGTCAGCAGAGAGGAATTTATGCGATCTGACAATCTGTAGTTTTGCTGTTCTTAAAGGGGTATTCCCATCTCACAAATGTAGTTTGTATAGTTAGATATAGCCATACTAATATTATTACCAATAGAGTGTATTTCTTTTTAATGTACCGTTTAGAAGATTTGCCTATTTGTATTTCCATTGTCCCACACACATCAGTCAGGCCGTTGCCCCTAGTTACGGCCACTGCGGCCATGTAGTAGTGGTGGCAGGCTTACTCTTGTTTAAACCCGCTCTGAGGTAACTGCTGTATTGTGAACGCACATTGCATGAGCATGCGAAAAAAAAACATCTTAGGGTTGTAGAATTTTTGTCTGCACTTCCAAAACGCAGAGAAATGGATCCTGTTCCAAGATCAATTCATCTCTATGGAGCAGGATCCGTTTATAAAGTCTGAGTTTTGGACGGATCTTGACCATTGCGGTTTGGATGGGTAGCGTCCAAAACGCAGATGTGAAAGTACCCTAAGATGTGTCTCCGCATGCTCATGCAATGTGCGTTCACAATACAGCAGTTACCTCAGAGCGGGTTTGAAAAGGAGCAAGCCGGCCACCACTACCACATGGCCACGGTGGCCATAACTAGGGGCAACGGCCTGACTGATGTGTGTGGGACAATGGATATAGACCGGCCTCTGATAGCCTGCAGGCTTAGTGCCTGCAGCCTATCAGAGGAATGGGCAGGGGAGACGCCTCTCCCTCCCCTGCCCCGCAGTACAATACAGGCATCTGTATCGCCGTCCTCAGGACGGCGATACAGATGACTATGGAGATGAGCGCTTCCACAATGGAAGCGCTCATCTCCCTCTGCCCCCATCTGTGCGCAGGGCCGCACCGCACCTGGTTAATTGGCGGTGCGGCCCTGCAAGTGGCAAGGGGGGCCCTCGGGGCCCCCCTGGTTTAGGGGCCTGGTCGCAACTGCGACCGCTGCGACCCCTATAGCTACGCCACTGGGTACAGGTTGCTGGACTCCCAATCAGATATTGATGACCTATCCTGACAGGCTGCACAACCCCTTTAATATATCTTTATAACAGTTGGGGCTCTGTTATTGCTGCATACCTTATGAATGTATCGAAACAAACAAACAACAAGCTCCTATGTGTGGGGCCTATAATCAATGTCTATGCAAGTGGAGATAAGGTATGTATCAGAAAGATAAAACTAACTGCTTTAAATATATAAAAAGAAATTAATCAGCACAGAATTCAGAACCTATATAGAATTAAAAAATGCTGTTCAAAGGTAGATATTCACTTTAAAGAACACAACTTTTATGTAAGCTCGGCTCACTATTTGAAGTAATAATAAATCTAACAAAAATAATTAACATATTTTTCATTTCATCAATTTCCAGTTCATGTAGAAATGTATTTAAATTTATCTCCAGTAGGATATTTGATTATGATTGTGAACAATAAGGCTGCAAGAATCATTGGCCACAGTTAACTATAAAAGACAATTATGAAACATTTGAAACATTCCTGGCCCAGTTAATTATCATTGCTTCTTCATTACAGATTACATAGAGTACTAATGAAAAAATAGTTGAAAGATCATTGCTGCGATATTGAACATCGACTTACAGTATTTTTTTCCAATTACAAGAAAAGTTATATAAGATTTTGACACTAACGTATAAAGACAAAAACATAATTTCATATTATAAAAATACAAAAAATAAAGTAGTATCTTAAAAAAAATCGACATGTAAAAAAGTTATAGTAGTTGCAAGTTAATAAAGAACAACAGTAAAAAATATTATGTTCTTTAGGATGCCTTTACACATGTTCTGTGTGACAACAACATTTCTAGTACTGGTTCATCTGAACCAGACTCACTGAATCATAGTGGTCTTTTATGCTGTGAGCTCCAACCTAAACGCAGGTCTAAATGATGCTATGAATACATGACAGTGGACCCGTGGTTGGGCTGGATCAATATGATGTAATAAGTTCAACTCAGATCAGCCGCACTCAGTGCTAGAAATATGGCTGCTACACGAACTCTGTCCCATCCAGGAAATGTTTTACAGACCAGACATGGCAATATGAAAGCAGCCTACTACTAGTGGCCAGAGATAAATACTGTACTTTAGGCTTCCTTCTCACATAATTTTTTGGGCAATTCTTCTTTGGTGGTAAAAAAAAAAATAAAATACCATGCATTTTTAACCATTTTTACTTTTCTTTTTCTTGCAATTTTTTTTTTGTGTTTTTTATCTGCATACTCCAAACAGGCTTTTTCAGACATTTTCAACTCCCATAGAGGCTCCTATGGGAGTGGCCTAGAGCATGAAGCAATTTGATAGACTCCACAAATGGGGAAAATGCACAAATGCAATGCTAAAAACACCACTATTTTTTTGTTTGTTTGTTTGTTACTGTTTTTTGTCGTCTCTAGTGTCATGGAGCATTTTTCACATTTTTGCAAGCCAAGCAGGTTTTTTTCAACAGGAATGTATTCACCTCCCTCTCATGTGACTTTCTATTTATCAGTATGAAAAAAGGCATATAAATGCTATGTTTTTAAGCAGGGGAAAAAACGGATGTCTATGGAACAAAAATTGCAAAAAAAATCAAGCAAAAAACATCACATCCAGGGTATGCTGCAATTTAAAAAAAAATGCAATTGAATCTAGAAAACAACTGAAGTTAAGAAAAACAGAACTGAAAAACAGAAACATCTACAGACGTAGCAGACCTACCGTTACAGTCATAATACGTTAACTAGATGTGATAATTTAGCAAGCGTGACTGTTGCATAAAAACAAAGCAAAAAAAGCACTAGAAACACAAAATGCCACAAAAACATAAAAAAGACAATGAGGTAATTTATTAAGAAATATATGCCACTTTTTGTCTTATTTCAGGTGCAGATTTTGTCGCACAGGGGTTTGACAACAAAATCAATGACTTTTCCTCACTTTTCTGAGGTGGCAGAAAAAGGGGTGTGGTATTGGCGGGGAACAGGATGGGCCAGCCGATCTGTCTCATTTACCATTTTCTACGCCAGTTTATGGCATGGAAAATGGTCTTAAACTACACCAGCAAGGTAGCTGGCATAGTTTACACAATGTCACACAGCTGTTGGAACCAAGCGCCAAAGTTATGTAGAGGCTTGCAGGGAAGGTGACAGGAAGGGAGACCCATCTCATTCATCATTTTCTGTGCCTGTTTTAGGTGTAGAATATGATCTAAATGTAAGATGGCTAGGAAGCTGTCTTACATTTAGAACTGGCAGTGGTTGCGCCATAGTTACGGAGAGGCCTGAACCTCTTCATAACTTCGGCAGATCCACCACCAACTTAGGGGTTTATTAAGACCGATGTCTAAAATGCCATTCTCTGGCTATCTGACTACTACACCATAAGCGGTCTATTGCATTCTACATGCCCTGCCATGCACCCATTCAAATACCTGACATCAAGGGCACCCCAGCTACCATCAGGCAGGAGCCCCAGACTCAGGGTGTGCCCTGAGGGAAGAAAGGGTGATAACTCCTTGCACTGGCCCTAGGAAGCAATAGTGAGAGGATAGCCAGTTATAACAGGAGCCACTACCATTCCCATCCTCCACTCCAGCTCCTCACAGGCCGCTGCACTGTCAATGCCAGTAGTTTCAGCACCCAAAAACATATATTATTATTATCAACCCAGTAAATCAATCATACTACCTGGTAGGGTTGATCATGGTGAATAAAAGGAGCCCTTTCTCTTAGCAGTTTTAGCATTGTAGAGGTGCTAGCCTAGCCCTCAAACTATCACTTCACCTCTGTCTCTCCCCATTACCACTACCACTGAGTTTGACACTTGGCTCTGTTCCTGACCTCATCTTTGCCTTGCTCTCCTGTTAAGTGTGTCTGGTCTTTGTGCTGCTTTTTGGATTCTCACCTAAACCTTTTCCCTGATCTCTCTCCTAATACTTTAGATACAGTACCTTAACTGGGCATTGTCATGTACCGCCAGTAGTAACTCTGGAGACTTTTGAAATATCCCTAGGGCTGATGCTTTGGTAACACCCCAGAGTTACCACTCTTGGCATCTAGCTGATATCTGTGTGCTACTCTAAAATGTCATCCTGTGCCATAATATCATCACCAGCAGTAATGTGTATTTTATTCAGTGTTATGTAACTGTTGTAATGTAATGTACCTGGTGGACCAGCAGGTGTCAGTAAATACTATGGCAGATTCAGATGTAGTTTCACCAGAATGGTACGTTTCTTATTCCATTCTGACCCCCTCTGCTGGAGAGAAGTAGTTTCTTCCATCTCCTGCAGTGAGGGAGGAGATTCAGTTGGAGGCGGTTAGAACCAGTAGAGGGTTCAAGTTACCTCACCCTGAGAAGAAGATTTGCCCCAGTCAGTGAGGGCATCTTCAGCTCTGTTGATCCCTCAAAGCTGAGTACTACAGCCTACAACAAGCTTCAAAGGAAAGCCAGACTTATTAGTAAAGCTCAGTTTAAGACAGAAATTCAGAAATCTTTATCTGTCAAGCATCTGCCAAGTATATAAAGCTACACTTGCTGGAACATCAAGAAACTACCTTAAGTAAATTATCTTCATGCAAATTGAGTTAATAAAACTGCGTTGGATCATCCATAAAAGTCTGGACTTCATTTCCACTAGACGACCCTCAATTATTCCTACTTATATTACTGCAGCCGGAGCCACTGCCTGGGGCCTATCCGTCCATCAAGGTAGGAACACCGTGACACATGCTACCAAGACATAAGTGGCCTAAACTACCCTTGGCACTCCTACACTGGGACGAGAGGAACATCACCTTAGAGGGCCCTGGAGGGGAAGGGTCGCCCCCGTAGCAACTAGGCCCCGGTCATTGCACTTTCCATGCTGTTTAACCCCTTCAACCCCGGGCCTGTTTTCACCTTCCTGACCAGGCCATTTTTTGCAAATCTGACATGTGTCACTTTATGTGGTAATAACTTTGGAACGCTTTTACTTATCCAGGCCATTCTGAGATTGTTTTCTCGTCACATATTGTGCTTCACAACAGTAGTAAATTTGTGGCAAAATATTTCATTTTTATTTTTAAAAAAATACCAAATTTACCAAAAATTTTGAAAAATTTCCAAATTTCCAAATTTCAATTTCTCTGCTTTCGAAATATATAGTAATACCTCCAAAAATAGTTATTATTTTAC
>ONZH01004520.1:0-37815 GCA_900303285.1 Rhinella marina | reverse complement strand
TTTTGCAGCCTCTACCAGGTTTTTCTCCAGGGTTGCCCTGTATTTAGCTCCATCCATCTTTCCATGAAATCTGACCAGTTTCCATGTCCCTGCTGAAGAAAAGCATCCCCACTGCATGATGCTGAGGCCACCATACCTCACAGTGGGGATGGTGTGTTCAGGAAGATGTGCAGCATTAGTTTTCCACCACACATATAGTGTTTTACATATAGGACAAAAAGTTTAACTTTAGTCTCATTTGTGTCTCCTACTGTGCATGGCTTCTGGCAAACTGCAAATGGGACTTCTTATGACGTGCTTTTAAAGTTCTTATTGACATTCTTCCTTAAAGGTCAGATTTGTGGAGTACACAACTAATAGTTGTCATGTAGACATATTCTCCCACCTGAAACGTGGATCTCTTCAGCAACTTTTTTTTAATAACTTAACCGAGCTTTACACCTCTCCACAACTTTATCCTTGACCTGTCTGATGTGTTCCTTGGTTTTCATGATGCTGTTTGGTCAATAATGTTCTCTGAGGCCTTCACAGATCCGCTGCAGTTATATTGAGAATACATTACACACAGATGGACTCTATTTACTAATAAGGTGACTTCTGAACACAATTGGGCACAGTGGATTTTATTTAGGGGTATCGGAGTGCAGTAAACTGAATATAAATACATGCCACACTTTTCATTTTCTTTTCACTTCACACATACTTTTTTTGTTTTTGTTGATCTATCACATAAACTCCCAATAAAATACATTTTATTTTGTGAGTGTAAAGTGAAAAAATGTAGAAAAAGGGTATGAATACTCTTCAAGGGACTGTATATAGGTTCTAGGTTCTTCAAAGTAGCCACCTTTTGCTTTGATTACTGCTTTGCACACTCTTGGCATTCTCTTGATGAGCTTCAAGAGGTAGTCACCTGAAATAGTTTTCACTTCACAGGTGTGCCCTGTCAGGTTTAAGTGGGATTTCTTGCCTTATAAATGGGGTTGGGACCATGAGCTGTGTTGGCCAGAAGTCAGGTGGATACACAGCTGATAGTCCTACTAAATAGACTGTTAGAATTTGTATTATGGCAAGAAAAAATCAGCTAAGTAAAGAAAAACGAGTGGCCATCATTACTTTAAGAAATTAAGGTCAGTCAGTCCGAAAAATTGGGAAAACTTTGAAAGTGTCCCCAAGTGCAGTCGCAAAAACCATCTATCGCTACAAAGAAACTGGCTCACATGAGGACCGCTCCAGGAAAGGAAGACCAAGAGTCACTTCTGCTGCGGAGGATAAGTTCATCCGAGTCACCAGTCTCAGAAATCGCAGGTTAACAGCAGCTCAGATTAGAGACCAGGCCAATGTCACACAGAGTTCTAGCAGCAGACACATCTCTACAACAACTGTTAAGAGGAGACTGTGTGCAGCAGGCCTTCATGGTAAAATAGCTGCTAGGAAACCACTGCTAAGGACAGGCAACAAGCAGAAAAGACTTGTTTGGGCTAAAGAACACAAGGAATGGACATTAGACCAGTGGAAATCTGTGCTTTGGTCTGATGAGTCCAAATTTGAGATCTTTGGTTCCAACCACCGTGTCTTTGTGCTACGCAGAAAAGGTGAACGGATGGACTGTATATGCCTGGTTCCCACCGTGAAGCATGCAGGAGGAGGTGTGATGGTGTGGGGGTGCTTTGCTGGTGACACTGTTGAGGATTTATTCAAAATTGAAGGCATACTGAACCAGCATGGCTACCACAGCATCTTGCAGCGGCATGCTATTCCATCCGGTTTGCGTTTAGTTGGACCGTCATTTATTTATCAACAGGACAATGACCCCAAACACACCTCCAGGCTGTGTAAGGGCTACTTGACCAAGAAGGAGAGTGATGGGGTTCTACGCCAGATGACCTGGCCTCCACAGTCACCAGACCTGAACCCAATCGAGATGGTTTGGGGTGAGCTAGACCGCAGAGTGAAGGCAAAAGGGCCAACAAGTGGTAAGCATCTCTGAGAACTCCTTCAAGACTGTTGGAATACCATTTCAGGTGACTACCTCTTGAAGCTCATCAAGAGAATGCCAAGAGTGTGCAAAGCAGTAATCAAAGCAAAAGGTGGCTACTTTGAAGAACGTAGAATATAAGACATATTTTCAGTTGTTTCACACTTTTTTGTTAAGTATATAATTCCACATGTGTTAATTCATAGTTTTGATGCCTACAGTGTGAATAGTGATGAAAATACAGAAAACTCTTTGAATGAGAAGGTGTGTCCAAACTTTTGGTCTGTACTGTATATATATATATATATATATATATATATATATGTATATATAGTGACAGGCCTCATATATGACAGAAAGTATGTGTCTCCTAGAATGGTGCAGGAAAACTATTAGAGGAGAGGCATATCATAGTTTGCTGTATTTTTCCCACAATCCAGTCTGGGTTTCACAGGTGGCCCATGTCCAAGTCATCAGGTGAGGGAGGATTTGGAATAGAAAGCCTGTAGAGGTTCTGGGTGGTCCCAGCCAGGAGGGCTGTGGGGCTACAATGCTGAGGAAGCCTGAATTTGTGGGGACCCAGCGACGCCTGAGGAAAGAGGTGTTGCGTGGTCAGAGTCGGGAGGACTCTTGGAACATATTCCCCCAAGGTAGAAACATAGAAACATAGAAGATTGATGGCAGAAAAAGAACACCTGGTCCATCTTGTCTGCCCTTTTATTATCCTTTTATTGTTATCTTAGCGGTTACAGTTAAGGGGACTGGTACTGGTGTTGTCATAGCCAGGAGGCTGCTGGACTGAAAGTAAAGCTGGATCTCAACCCTTGTTTGAACTGCGTCTTAGAGGTGAGTTAGCAAGACCTATGTATTAGGTTGCGCCCAGACAGGCAGGTGTTTATTTTGTATTTGTGGTGCTGGTACTGGAACCTCACCCAGTCATGTGATAACTGGAAGGATCATCTGTACTGCTTAAAGTGATACAATAAAGCACTGTTTGAGCTTAAAAAAAAACCTGCTTGATGGGAAGTCTGTCATTGCCAACCCCCTGAGATAGAGTGATCCCTTACAATCTATATATAGGCCAAAGTGAAAATGTATTGAATACCATTTCACATTTATACAATAGTAGCTGAAGGACCTGACTTTGCACGGGTATATTTCATCTATTTCATTTAATGTTTGCGTGTGTCGTTAAAAGATATCGACAATATCCACTATAACAGTGACATCTGCAGCACCCCACCTCCTTAACAGGGACCTCCACCGCCCCCACCTCTTAACACTGAACCCCCCCCCCCCACAGTGCTACAGCAGACGATCTTTAACACTGATGATAAGTTACAGTCCCCTGAAATGACCTCCACCATTCCAGGACCCCTTAACAGAGACCTCCACAGCGACTTCCCCTTTAACATTGACTGCCACAATACCTCGCTCCCTTAATAGTGACCTCCACTGTATCCCGCTCCCTTATCAGTGACCTCACAGTACCCTGTTGCCCCTTTAATAGTGGCCTCCACTGTCCCCTCCTCCTTTAACAGTGACATCCACAGCAGCCCGCCCCCTTAACAGTAACATCCACAGTGCCCTGCCCTTTAACAGTGACCTCCACAGTGGGTGGCCCTTTATTAGTGACCTCCACAGTACCCCATCTCCTGAACCATGATTTCCATAATACCCCGTCCCCTTAACAGTGACCTCTACAGCAATCTGCCCCTTAACAATGACCTCCATAGCAGACCGTCCCCTTAACTGTAACCGCTACAGCAGCCTGCCCCTAGGTTGGCCAGATGTCTCGTTTTAAGCTGGACAGTCCGGATTTCAGATTCCCTGTCCTCCGTCCGGTGCAGGGCCTAGATGGACACAGGGATGTCCCTTTGAACAGCACTGTGCTGTTTGAGGGTGAGCTGCATGGATAAAGTCACCGTCCCACCCCTGCAGCTGACAGAAGTTGATTTTTGCCTTCGTTTTTTCAATCCCTGTCAGCTGCAGAGAGGGAAGGGGGCGTGGTCTTAGCAGGTAGGGAGCATGACTTAGCAGGCCCGGGGGGTGGGAGTTTGAAGTCCTGTGACCTCCACAGCACTCCACTCCCTTGATCCTGTTGCATCAGCTGTCATCTGTTAGACGGAAACAAAGGTACTGCATGGAGGACTTTTTTCCCCATCTATAAAACAGATGTCAGATGGAAATGGCAAACAGATGACAACTGATGCAACAGGATGCATTTTTACAGGATTCTGATTTTTTTCTCTCTTCTTCTGACGGATCAGAAGACGGAAAGCTAAAAGATGATCTGAACTCAGCCTAACACTGTGTCTGTTTAAACACCACCTGCCCTTGGAAGGAATCTTTGGAATATGAAAAAGTGTGGTGTGTTTTTAACGCCATCTGAACAAGACAGGTCAGAGTGGTGTACATATGACAGAAGCAACTGGTACAGACACAGACCCACAATCATTATGGACACGAACAGGTGACAAGACATACAGCAATGTGTGATAGGAGTTTAAATAGAAAAAAAAAGAGATTTTCTAATCTCACCGAGCTAAAGCATAACCAGTTAGAAAAAGCCAAGAGCTGCTATACTAGGAATAAAACCAAACACAAGATCCAGACAGAACCCTAAATCAAGGTTAGAGGACATACTTGTATTTCAGCTGTCTTCTAAAATAGATCAGTATTAACCATGTGAGTTCTTGCTGTCAGGAGCTAAGAAATGTTATCCTTATATATCTTATGTCTAAAATTTTAAAAACACAATGAGAAAATGTAAAAACAAAGCATAACTAGAATATAGGACTAAATTAACATATATAATAAAATACATCAATCAATCAATCAACCAACCAATTGCCAAACCATAAAAAAACTGTAAAAGCTACCATATTTTTTGCCCCATAAGACGCACCTAGGTTTTAGAGGAGGGCAATAAGAAAAATAAATATTTTTCATTAGATCTCAGGTCAGACCAGCAATTAGACCTCCCAATGTTAATAAGACCCCAATCAGACCTCAGCTCAGACCCCAATGTTAATGACCCCCCAATCAAACCTCAGATAAGAGGTCTGATTGGTCCATGTAAGCCCCCAATGCCTGTAATTAGTCCTCATATCAGCCCCTAATGCCTGTAATTAGCCCTCATATGTGTAATTAGCCCCCATGCCTGTAATTAGCCTCCATATCAGCCCATCACTTCAGCTCCATGCCTCACTTTAGCTCCCATATTAGCCCCCATGCCTCACTTTAGTCCCCATATCAGCCCCCATGTCTCACTTTAGTCCCCATATCAGCCTCCATGCCTCACTTTAGTCCCCATATCAGCCCCCATGCCTCACTTTAGTCCCCATATCAGCCTCCATGCCTCACTTTAGTCCCCATATCATCCCCCATTCCTCACTTTAGTGCCCATATCAGCCCCCCTGCCTCACTCCAGCCCCCATATGATTCCTTATGCCTCACTTCATGGAGATGCCTCTTATTAGCCATTATGAGCCCAGCATGCCAGTAAAAATAAAAAAGCCACTTACCTCCCCTGCTCCTGGATGCCGACGCTACTCTCCGCCCGTGCTCTGTCGTCTTCTTCCTGTCGGCTGTGCTGTGACCCTGTGCGTACAGCGTGAGGTCACAGGGCGCCCTCATGTGCACAGCACAGCACAGCCGAACGGAGGTCCAGGAAGTGGTGAGTACAGAGTCTTCACCGCTTCCCGGTCCTCCGGTGCTAATGAGCGCTTCCATAATGGAAGCGCTCATTAGCATTCACCCCATAAGACGCAGGGGCATTTCCCCCCCCATTTTTTTGGGAAAAAAAGTGCAACTTATGGGGCGAAAAATACGGTAAGTGTGCTATTGAATTAAACAATACAGTAGGCTTGAATGTGTAATGCGCACCGGCCCACAGGGGAGGAGGCATGAGGCAAAGTGGATGGGAGTGGTGTCTGTGGCAAAGATGGAAGTACAGTAGTAGTGCTCACAGTGACAATCCTTCTCCAGCTCTCCCTGTGCCGACGTCCTACAATAACAGAGAGGCGCACCCTTTATGCCCCTCTGGGCACACACTGGATTTGGTTGGTGTCTTGCCTGGTGGTGGTTTGGGATTCCCTAAATGTTGGTGGGTATTGGGAGGTGGCAAGACAGGCAGATGAGCTTAAAGCTCAGGTGAAGGTGCCACAACACTTCATCAGGGCCACTACCACTCCCATCTTCTGCACTGGTTTTGGAAGGGCTTTCTGCAATAACAGGATTATGTCATCGGGCATTACTATTGTTGGCATAATTGTTGTGTGGACTCCAGTACCTTCAACCAGGCTCTGTTTATTATTTTGGTCAGGGAACTCTTAACCCCTTGACGCTGCAGGTTGTTTTGGACTTAAAGGGGTTATCCCACGAATAATGTAAAAAATTAAAATCAGACATCATATAGTACATGACAACCTCTTTTTAACAAAGCTAGAACCAGCCCTGTACCTCACATGGATCCAGAGATCTCTACATTCATTGCTCTGCTAGATTCATATCAAGCTGACAGCTCGGGGAGTGTCTTTTCTGCTGCAGCTCAGGAGGCGTGTCCATGCTCTCCCTATCACAGCTCAGGAGACACTTAAAATTTGAAACTGAGCATGTGCGGCCTGCTCAGTGACCAGGTCAAAGAAATAAGAAATTAAGTGGCACTATACAGATACATTTTATTGAATAACTCAGTAGCTGTACAAAATTTTTAATGACATGCAATTACAAAAGTATTTAGATCCAGGTGCTGGTTTGAAAACTGTAGAATATTTTTCGTGGGACAACCCCTTTAAGGACCAGGCCATTTTTAGCAAATCTGACATGTCTCACTTTATGTGGTGATAACTTTAAAATGCTTTTACTTATCCAGGCCATTCTCGTTTTCTCGTCACAATTGTACTTCATGACAGTGGCAAATTTGAGTCAAAATATTTTATTCTTATTTATGAAAAAATACCAAATTTACCAAAAAATTAGCAAATTTCCAAATGTCAATTTCTCTACTTTTAAAATACATAGTAATACCTCCAAAAATAGTTATTACTTTACATTCCCTATGTGTCTACTTCAGGTTTGGATAATTTTGAAAGTTACATTTTATTTTTTTGGGACGTTAGAAGGCTTAGAAATTTAGAAGCAAATCTTGAAATTTTTCACAAAATTTCCAAAACCCACTTTTTAAGGACCAGTTCAGGTCTGAAGTCACTTTGTGAGGCTTCCATTATAGAAACCTCCCAAAAATGACCCCATTTTAGAAACTACACACCTCAAGGTTTTCAAAACTGATTTTTACAAACGTTATTTACCCATTTTATAAACGTTATTTACACAAGAATTAAAGGAAAATGTAGCCAAAATTTCCGAATTTCACCTTTTTGGCAGATTTTCCATATAAATCATTTTATTCCGAGAACAAAGCAAGGGTTAACTGCCAAACAAAACTCAATAATTATTACCTTGATTCTGTAGTTTACAGAAATGCCCCATTTGTGATTGTAAACTGCTGTACAGGCACACGGCAGGGCGTAGAAGGAAAGGAATGCCAGGGCAGATTTCACTGGAAAAATTTTAAGTTGCCATGTCACATTTGATGCACCCCTAGAGTAGGACACTCCAAAAAAACTGACCCGCATTTTGGAAACTATGGGATAAATTGGCAGTTTTGTTAGTACTAGTTTAGGATACATGCGATTTTTGGTATCTTTATGTTACACTTTTTGTGAGGCAAGGTAACAAAAACTAGCAGTTTTGGCATTGTTTTTATTTTTTGTTATTTACAACATTCATCTGGCAGGTTAGATCGTGTGATATTTTTATAGAGCAGGTCGTTACGGACGTGGCAATATCTAATATGTATACTTTTTTAAATGTATTTAAGTTTTTACACAATATTGTTGAAGCACAAAAAAAAAAATCATGTTTTAGTGTCTCCATAGTCAGAGAGCTGTAGTTTTTTTATTTTTTGGACGATTGTCTCAGGTAGGGGCTAATTTTTTGCGGGATGAGATGACAGTTAGATTGGTATTTTTGGGGGCATACGCTTTTTGATCGCTTGGTATTACATTTTTTGTGATGAAATGTGACAAAAAATGGCTTTTTTTAGACAGCTTTTATGTTTTTTTTTACGGTGTTCATCTGAGAGGAGAGATCATGCGATATTTTTGTAGAGCAGGCTGTTACGGACATGGTGATACCTAACATGTATACTTTTTTTAATTTATTTAAGTTTTACACAATAATATCATTTTTTAAACAAAAAAAATCACGTTTTAGTGTCTCCATAGTCAGAGAGCTGTAGTTTTTTTAATTTTTTGGCGATTGTCTCAGGTAGGGGCTCATTTTTTGCGGGATGAGATGACAGTTAGATTGGTACTATTTTGGGGGCATGTGCTTTTTTGATCGCTTGGTATTGCATTTTTTGTGATGAAATGTGACAAAAAATGGCTTTTATTAGACAGTTTTTATTTTTTATTTTTTACGGTGTTCACCTGAGGGGAGAGATCATGCAATATTTTTGTAGAGCAGTTTGTTACGGACGTGGCGATACCTAACATGTATACTTTTTTTATTTATTTAAGTTTTACACAATAATATCATTTTTTAAACAAAAAAAATCACGTTTTAGTGTCTCCATAGTCAGAGAGCTGTAGTTTTTTTTTTTTTTTTTTGGCGATTGTCTCAGGTAGGGGCTCATTTTTTGCAGTACGAGATGACAGTTTGATTGGTACCATTTTGGGGTAAATACGCCTTTTTGATCGCCTGCTATTACACTTTTTGTGAGGCAAGGTGACAAAAAATGGTTGTTTTGGTATAGCTTTTTAAAAAAAAAAAAATTTTTGCATACACCTGGTGGGTTGGACCATGTGATGCTTTTATAGAGCCGGTCGATATGGACGCAGCGATACCTAATATGTGTACTTTTTCTTTTTTTTTTACTTTTTTTTTTCTTCATTTGGGGAAAAAGGGTTTTTTTTTTTTTACTTTTAACTTTATTTTTTTTTACTTTTTTTATAGTTTTTTACTTTCTTTTTACAATTTTTTAAAATTTATCACGACCCATTTGGATCTTGAAGATCCAGTGGGCTTGATGGCTATACAGTGCATTGCAATAGTAATCTATTGCAATGCACTGTATCAGTGCTACACTAAGGCTGATCAGACCCTGAGGATCTAATCAGCCTTAGGTACATGGCAGCCAGGATGCTTTTGTAAAGCGTCCGGTTGCCATGGTAACCACCGGGCCACTGCCACTGCAGCAGCGGCGGCCCGATGGCAGAGAGAGGGAGCTCCCTCCCTCTTAATCCCATGGATGCTGTGGGCGGCTACTGACCGCAGCATCTATGGGATTAAACAGCTGAAATCGGTGCCAGCACCGATTTCAGCTGTAGCAGCAGAGTGTGAGCTGTAATTACAGCTCACACTCTCTGCTGATGGCAGCAGCTTCCGATCCTGAGCTGCTGCCATCACATCACATAATACAGCACAGGAGGGGGCAGAAGGAGGCAACCGGGGGGCACTACAAAGAGGGAGGGGAGGCACAACAAGGGGGGGGGCACAGGAGACATCTTACCTGGTTTCAGGCTGCGATCTCCAAAGTGGAGATCGCAGCCTGAAACTGGCATTTTAACAATGAAGCGCTGGATTGGTTAATCTGCAGAGACTAACCAATCGGATCGCTTGCCGGCAAGGGACCACTCTGATTGGTCCCTTGCCGGCTTCCCCAAGGTCTCTGCTCTCCGGGAGAGCGGAGACTCCGGGACTGTGACACTTTATAGTGTCACAGTCCCGGTAAGCAGTTTGGACGTCACTGTACGTCCAAATGCCGCAACTTACTTGCATTTTGGACGTACAGTAACGTCCAAATGTGCCAAGGGGTTAAAGCTGCTGCTGGATTCTGTAGACCAGCAGCTTCAGTGTTATTTAGTTGTTTTTACTGCCTCATTAAGCAGGCCTTCATAGACTTCCTGACACCTTCTCTGCCCCCTGCCCCACATAACCCATCCTTTTATTATCTTATCCTCACCGAGCCCCTAATTTCTCCTTTCCTCTCTCATGTATCCAGAGCTTCTGTCACCTTTCTTTCTCCCTCTGTTGCACCCCTCCTATCTCCCATTGTTGCCCTGCGCAGACCTTCTGCCCCCTACTTCTTGTATGAATCCCCCTCAGAGCCCCTTCCAACTACTTGCTATGTACACATCTCCTGTCCATACAGGGCCCCAGGCCCCTGTCTCACTCCCCTGCCTCTCATTATGGTGGTGTCTAAATCACATGCACCATAAGGACCTTCTAACATCACAGGGTCATGTAATATGCCCCCTTATACCCTGTATTGTACCCCCTTACCATACCCTGCAGTTTCCCTAGTCATACCCTGTACTGTGCCCCCTTATACCTTCCATGGCAGCATTATGTAGGCACATGTGACTGTACGATTGTGTTATGCAATCACTGTATGGTGGTGTTTTCCGGTCACTGTATGGTGATACTATCCAGTCATGGTATGGGGCTATAATGTCACAGTGTTTGTTATCTTGTCCTGGTATGAGCTTTTATCTGGTATGCTGGTGTTATTTAGTCTCTGTATGTCATTTATTTATTTTATGCACTTATATAGCACTGACATATTTTGCAGTGGTTTACAGACATTTGCACCAAGCTGTCCCCAATGGGGTTCACAATCTGAGGTCCCTCTCAGTGGGTCTTTGGAGTGTGTAAGGAAACCAGAGTACCTGGAGGAAACATACGCAAACACGGGGAGAACATACAAACTCCATGTAGATGTTGTCCTTGGTCAGATTCAAATCCAGGACTCCAGTGCTGCGAGGTAACAGTGCTAACCACTGAGCCACTGTGTGTTGGTAATATATAGTCACTAAACATATTATTATTTGGTGGTAGGAGTCATATCTTTATAGTATATAGATTCTAGTGTATTATGTGCCTTGTAATTCCCAATAAATAAATGATCCTTGGGAAACACAGTCCACACCGCTGATCACCAAGACCCGGTTGTCAGTACATGGTGGCCTCCCCTCTCTTCCCAGCTGCTCTGCTGTGTACTAGTGGGTATTCTATCACACTAAGACTGGGCTCACATCACATTTTTGCCATCTGTTTCATGTATACAAAAAACATTAACAGAGGCCTCAGACTGATACCACACAATGGCATCCGTTTACAATATAGTTCCATTGTTAAAAAAAATAAAAAAATATGCATTTTTATTTTACCGGACTCTGCAGGATACAATACCATGGTGTGCTGCACTTTTGCATATCTTTTTATCTATCAACATATACATCAAATTGATGGGAAAAATATAATATGAACCCACTCTTACCTATGCACACATGTGATGTTAGGATGGTCATGGGAGGGCCCGTACAAAACTTTGATGTGGGACCTAGTCACTTCTACCTATGCCACTGATACACTACCAAATTATAGAAAATTATAATATAACATCTTATGGATTATACCACAGTTTTGTTGGTCAAATTCCATGTGACAAAATTCTTTACGCATCAATATGAAATGTTACATTAAAATTCTATACAGCATAAGTACAACCATGAGAAATAATAGGCAGTACATGGGTAGTATGGAGACTGGCCTATTGACAGGCAGTATGGTAATATGATAGGGTGTACAATGTATACTGTAATCTGCAACACAACAACTGTTGTGAATAGAGATGAGCGAAGATTAGAAAAATTTGATTTGGCAGCCTCGCCAAATTTTGACAAGAAGTTGAATTTGTTACAAGCGCGCGCAATGACAGGGATTGTGTTGGCACCGCACCCCCTCCCCTCTTTTAACCCCTCAGATGGTTCATTCAATGCTGATCGCGGCATCACATTCACCTGCTCAGGGTTTAATCAGGGGTTAAAAAAATATTATACTCACCTCATCCACTTGATCGTGAAGAGGCCATCCGCTCCCATCTTGATTGAAGAAAACCCAGAGATTACATCAGCGCAGCGCCCAGTGTTATCACGTGTTGACGTCATCATGCTCGCCGCAGGTCCTTTGAGGGGTTTTCTTCTATAAAGACGGCCTCTCCGTGAACAAGTGGATGAAGTAAGTATAATTTTTTTTTTCCTTGCAGCCACCATTGTAGGAAAAATTAATTTATAACCACGAAGCTTGAGTCCACTTCAGATACTTTGATTTGCTCAATACTAGATGTGGAATATGGCCCACCCTACTGAACATTACCAGGTCGAAATTACTCTCACACTCTCTTACATAAACAAATTGTCTTTCGACAGATGTTCAGTTGTTATGGGTTACCATTGACCCTGTAACAATTGTAATGTGATAATTAAGTGACATGCTACCTGGTGTATACCTAAATAGGCTGTGTCCAATGTATCATATAATGTGCATCATGCTGCTGTGAGATGCCAGCATGATACTGAAGTAATGTATGCACCACTGTGTATGCACCACTGTGGGTTAAACTCCCTGAATATTTAGGCCATGTGCAAGATGAATTTTGTGAGTCTGTGAAATGGAGTTACAGTAACACCTCTGTGAGCCATACTTCCTCAGGCAGGATGTTGATGGGTGCTGAAAGTGTTTCTGAAACTGCACTGTATATGTTGAGAAATTGTGTAGCACATTCTTGTTGTTGATAAACAGAGGTGCCAAAAAGCACCTCATGGTTCAGTATATGCAGAGCGCCACATCCACTGGTATAGTGAGGTCCAGCCATTCTGCATGGTAGTTTACCAAGTAGGGGTGAGTGACTCTCAAAAATACATGCATTAACCTAAGGACCTATATAGAGGTCATAGCAGTGACACCACCAGCATGGATAAGAATTGAACAAGGATAACAGACAATAACAGACAATAGCGCTCATGACAGATCAGGTCAGGAGAATCAGACCAGTCAGCTTGCAGAGAGAGAAATACCTGTGTAGAGAGTGGTTTAACAGACTGTGATAGGATAGGACAGTCAGACTATACCAAAATCTATGGCAGAGATTGGGCCACACCTGAAGACAGTGAGCATGTAAATATGGCATGTGGAGAGAATCCATGGCCTGTGGTTACACCTGTGCAGAGTGTGACTTGGGCTACTTCAGAAACCTTGTGCTTATGTTTAGAAATTACTTTTAATTGTGTTTTACTGTATCTTACAAACATTTGGCATACATAGTTATATTAAGGGGGTTTTCTCACTTTTTTATACTGGTAACCCATCCTCTCCACTACTCAACTGTTTAAAGAGGATGCAATGCTCGCAGGAGCGCCATGGCCTTCTTGCAGCTTACCCTAGTCCAATGACATTATGTTCATTGATCATGTGGCCTAGACAGAGCTTAGGCCCATTCAAGTGAATGAGGCTGAGCTGTCATACCAAGCACAGCCGCTATACAATGTTTAGTCCCCCAGACCTGGAAGTACTAGTATTGTAAATGGTTTGTAGTTTAATTGAATGTTATGTCATCCTATACAGTTTGTTCACCAACAGATGAGATATCGTGGGCAAGTGTTTGGCAACAGAAATGGGCCTTACCATCTCATTCCTCACCTCTTGGTAGTAGTGGGCTGGTCTGACATCCTGCCAAGGGAGGTGCAGAGCCAATTAGAGAGCTAGAAAGAAAGTGAGGGAGAATGCGATCCATCTCCTCTGCGCTATGTGGACAACAGAGGACAATGGCTCCAGAGAGCCTGCAGAGTTCTAGGCTACAGTAAACTTGCAAACTATGGCAGATTTGTGTCATCAGAGTGATCAAGCAACTAAGCTATTAAGACTCTGCTTCAAAGTGGTGGAAAACACGTTAAGACACCATTACCACAGTTCAGGACAGGCATAGCTAGAAGCCTGCATCATACAGTGGACAACAAAAACCGCAGGTTCCAGAGTAAAGCCATCAGGAGAGAGAAATTGTCAGTTAGCAAAATTCTGAGTGTCATCTTCTTCGATGTTACCAGCCACTATCTTGGAGGAGAAATTAAAAAAAGAAAGAAAAACTCTGAATGTCTGCATCAGATGCCATATTTTTGATGTGACTAGAAATACGGCGAATGTATACGTGCTTACCAAGCACTTCAGTGAAGTGTATGCTGGGTATTTTTCAGGTTTTTTTTTTGTTTCAAAGCATTCATTGTAAATCCTATTGGAGTTTTATGTTGCAAATATGTCAGACTAATTACCTAGTAATAAGTATTTTGTTCATGTGTGTCCAGGAGATCTAATTGGAGGGTGATTTGTGATCAAGTGACCACATCATGTAATTTATTCTTTTTTTTTTTACTTTTTAAGGGTAATGACCAAGTAGCAGATTTAAGTCATGAGTATGAATAGTTTGTAGCCTGAAATGCATAGACCCACTTCCTGTGTTGTACAATTCGAATTCATCAGTGGATTAAAAAAATAAATAAATCAAGATATGTTATAGATACATGTGTCTGATGTTGGATTTCAGTCTTGTTACTGTTCCAGGTTGTTACTGTGTCTGCCTGACTCTTTCCACCATCCATTAGTGGGAAGTCCACATAACCACACACTGGCAAAAAAGATCCTGAGTGAGGTCAGACCCTCCTACATGTGGAATTCAAATAATGACCACATCACTCATCCGTGTATGGCTTTAGTGGGTGCTCGTCTCAAGGGAGATTCCCTCCACCTTGGGTATCAGAACAATTCCTTCATTTTAATTTTTGAGCCCTGTTTGGATGCCCTTCATCAGGCTGTGAACTGGAGAAGCCAGGTGTGGATACATGTACGCCGTAGATCCACACGTGGCTTCTCCAGTTCACAGCCTGATGAAGGGCACCCAAACAGGGCCCGAAACGTTGCTGCATCTGGCTACAATTGTACCACTGGTGTTAAACATGTACTAATAAAAGCAAACTCTTGAAAAACACATCTGGTGTTCCTGTTCTCACATTTGGCAAAAATACTGATTTATTTGTCTAGTAAACTTGGTGAATAATCTATGCCGAGAACTGTAGGAAGATGTAGGTGAATATAACCTTCAACATGTCTATTGACTATTCTGCAGTGTACTCCTGGAGTGACTAATACACCTTTACTCCTAAGTGAGAGGAATGGCTGATAATTATGTGCATGCGGAACTAATGGTAATAATTACAGATCGAGGCATAACTGCCCTGACCATAGAAATGGTGGGAGCTTCTGACCAGTCATACAAATCCATTAAGATTTTATTGGGTCCTAAAAGGAGTTATGTGATTCCCTGGGTTCTAATACATGTCAATCAGGCATGGTAAATTGGATTCTTGAATAGGGAAATCCCTTGGGCAAGCAAGATGTTATCTAGATCAGATGCAGTGATTTTTTCGACTCTCTGCACACTAGGTTCTGTTCTCTCTTTAGTGAACCAATAAAACCATAATAAGTATTGATTAACCCATTACTGAGCATTATCCACTGGCTTCTGCCTGAGTGTATTTAAACATCTCACATTTGCTTCAGTGCAGCCATGGTACAGCTGCTTGCCGGGTCACCTTTCACAGGAGATATAGAGACAGTTCCAAATTCTGCAAGTCAAATAATGCAATACTCTGATAATAGTGTACAAATCAGCCAGCGGATACCTTCATCTTGGGCGGTGAAACACGCATATAATCGCTTTATTCCTGAGCTCGATGCTTACCTTAATAGGGAGGTTTAGGTAATGACTTGTTATGCTGAGAATAGCATGCCATTAGCATTTAGAAATAGCATGATTTGTGACATTTACCGTAACTTATTTAATCTTGTCAGAATTTATATCAATTCTACAAGTCCAGTATTAGCAGAAAATGAATTTTATTAAGTTATCTAAATGCCATACGATGCAGTAAACACTAGCAGTGGAATGATAGCAAATCCTGCAATGTAGCAGTTTAACAAGACAGCAGTATGTTACTTTTTGGTCAGTGAATACACATGTAGAAGAACTGATTTTGTAATTCAGCACGTTTTATATATGACAATTCATTGCCCCACGTTGACTGGAGGTAAACCCACTGAGAGCTCACAAATCAGTGAATCATTATGACAAATACGCTTAATATATCAGAACTGTACCTACTGTAAGTAGACTGTCTTTTAGGTGAGGCAAAGGTTCTGATTGCTGCGCTAGCCCTGTGTCTTTACAGTGTATTATGGCCAAAGTAGCATGTAGCATGCCCCAATTGCCCCTGCCCCCTGTATGTGTCCTGTATGTATAGCTACATCTTTGTGAGTTTGTAGTTTGGCAGGCTAAATTTGCACTACAGGGGGCACTACATTTGGCAAATACACTGGAGAATTCTTCTGATACATGCTGTACATGCCCATAGACTATCATTAGCCAAACATGTCTTTTTGACATACGTTTGGCCAATATATTTCAGAATACCTTATCCTCAACTATACTGAATAGCATAGGTCACTACACTTTTTTAAAGCAACATTTTTTCAACCTGAGGAGGCAATGACAGACATACAGTATGCAATTGTATTGCTATAAAGATGCATATGTCTGGGATCATACATCTGGCAGAAAGTTTAGTATGGTCCGAATGTGCTGACTGAATAAAATGGCTGAATTTGGTGTTTTCCTCATCTTTGTTAATCCAGAGGTTAATCTTATAAAGTTCAGTGATTCGTCTTATATTAGTCTACTTCTGAAGAAATGCATTGCCATATAAAGGTTCATTATTGTCTTTTCTACAGTATATCATGGTCCATTGTTTTTATGGAACTAATTGAATTTATCTGCATTCATACTTGCATTTAAAGGGTCACAAATCTTAATAATCACTCTTGTTTTGTACCTAATCCTACAGCATTCTGTAAGCAATTGATAATAATCACAATGGCAGAAAAAGTGTCATTTTTACAGTGAGTCAAAGCCTGCATGTAAACATAACCTAATGCCTCATATGCTTGTTGCCCGTCATTACAAACATTCCATATTTTTATACAATAAAAAGTATAAGGTACTGAAGGTCAAAAACAGCACAATATTTTATCCATTAGAAAAAAATCAGTTTCCATCTCTTTCTGTAATCATTTAAAAAAATGACTTAAAAAGAGGTGATATCGGGGGGTAAATTTTGCATGGGTATATGGTAATTTGTGTTCATTACAGAATAGCCATTTGATCAAGTGATTTCCAATACCTTGTCAAAATAAATTACACTCACTTAATTAGATGTACAGAAAGTATAGCTGAAGCTGGGACAAGTATTAATTTAGGACTCTGCAGAAACTGACACTCCATCTTCTGACCCTGAGGCTGTATAATTCAAGATACCCCGTGATGGAAGGAAGTCTGTCTCCATAGCAATTACCTAAATCTTTTATCAGTCATTTCTGGAAGGAAAATTAGACCAATTGTGTCAGGATAGTCATATGGGCAGAAATTGCACACTCATTCAAACCACTTATGTCTGTGACTTTGTCCCTGCTTGATGGCCGCCTTTGTCCTCAACCATGTTTTTTGAAAGCTTGATTAGATATAAGCAGATGTGCCATACTGTAACCACAAAAGCTCCCCCTTTGTTTTCTCTCAATTCCTTTTATTTTTACTATGATTGGCACAAAATTATACTCTATTTTTATTTATTAAGCAAATGAGTCTTTTTTAGCCAAATATAATTCAATCACCGTTGGCTAAAGTGTTACTTCTATACACTTCCTTCTGCTGAATCTAATTAGAAACACATTTGACAATATTTCAGAGTCCAGGACCACTTAGTAAAACACTAAAGAAGGAAATATAATTGATCGAGGTTGCCTGTTTTGCAATGTATTATCTAGGTAAAGCTAAGTCGGCGTTACCTTCGACAGATCTCATATATTGACCCTGTTGTGCTTTCTTAGGAAAACAGGGCTGCATGTTACCTCGTTTAGCACATTTACATTTTATCACTGTAGGATTTAGAAATCTGGAAAAAGCTTATCTTTTGATCAATAAAAGTTGCAGTTTACACTGAGCAATATAAAAAAAAGAAAAAAAAAAAAGAAAAAAAAAGCATTGTAAGCTTTCCCTTCTGATTCCTTGCTCGGGAAAACTTGCAATTAATGGCTGTTACAACAGGAAAGATATTCCCTTCTTCATGGCTCAGCTAGGGACCTGCCAGATTAATCTATTCCCAGTTTGCTAGCCATGGTCCTTTACTCCCTATCTGTCTTAGCATATTGATTTTTTTAGCCGTCTTATTGGTTTCTAACATAATTATATCAGGAGTAGGTCTCTTAGTACAGCTAATGCATTTACACCACGCCATCCCAAGAAGCTTATATTCTTGTCATTTGTACTATTTCAATATTGGGCCCTAATATGGTGATTGAAATGCATGAAATGGGAACAAAGGCCTTGAAAATACAGAATGTTCTGCGATGTTCATGTTTGCAAGTAATGTTTTGTGTTAAATAAGAGAAATGACAAAATGAAAATACTAAATAAATAAATAAATAAATAGTACAGCCTGTGAGCTATGCGGGCTAATTGGCTTAAAAATAACACCGTGTCATATGAAGATTAAACATCATTTGCTGCTCCATAAAATGTACTCTCTCTTTTCCAGCGTCTCACTATACACAAGTGGCACTCATAATGTCTATTTGTTACAAAGGATATCTTTACATACCCTGTCATAACAATGAAGAATTGCCAACTATTTATTTTACTGTTCCTAATTGTTGTCAAAATGTGACCCACACTCTGACACTCTATTTTTCAAAGTCATACTCCAAAGAAAGGGCATGCATTTATTAATGCGGATACCTTTTCACTTATGCAACAGCCCAAGTTTAAGCCTGTTTATCTTTAAGTTTTAAGATTTTATTTTGGGATCGCGAACTGCAAGTTCATAAATTAGTCAAGTGAATTATTTCATTCTTGACAGTGATCGGATCTGATTTGGAGATGGAATAGTACAATTTTAATTCTCACATACTAGCAGCTATAAGAAAGCCAGGTGTTTTTTTTTTTTTTTAATATTTTTTCTGTTTAATTTGAAACCTCTTTAGATATTAATTATGGAATCAGATTTTCATACAGATTGTAACAATTTTTTAAATAATTATTTTTTTCATATAAGTATTCTAGAGATGAGCAAATTGATCCTCAACTAATTGGATTCGTTATGGAGATTCATTTTGAAGGAATCAGGTAGAAATGGCACTCAGCGCCAATTTACTGTGAATGTTGCTGGGTAAAACCGCTAGCTTCACATGACACTGGGAAGAAGTGAGGGAACTTGCCATGATTGGCTTATAGACTGACAGACAGCCTGATCACCCAATCAGGGTGCCATATGCAGGCAGGTGTTTATGCAGAGAACAATCCAGATGACATTATGCTCTCTGCTGTAGATGTGATAGGATGTGCTTTATTACTAGGATTCACTGTGCATGCAGCTTTCTACAGCTTTGGGCGAGCAGTATGGCTACTACTGCTTCTGCTGCCATCACAGATGCTACTCACCTCTGCTAATCCCCATACTCCCACTTTATTTACCTCTACTGCCATTGTAATTTCTGCTACATATCCACCACAACATTTAAAGAGGACCTTTCATGGGTCCAGACATTATGAAATAAGTAGGGGGTTGTGTAGGGCACAGGGCAGGCATGTAAGATCACTTACTAGATTATCTGTCCGGCACGCCGTTCCTCCGCTGTGTCCCCCTTTTAGTTTTCCTGCCTGGTATGCTAATGAATAGCATCATTACAGGGAGGAAGAGACTGCCCTGTTTCTTAATGGGCGCCCCTTCTCCCTGGGAGAAGGTGAGCGTTTTTTCTCCCTGGCTGTGACGCTCTCCGCTGTGATTGGACCGCGCTACAGCCAGGGAGAAGGAGACACCCATTGAGAAACAGGGCAGTCTCCAGTTTAATCAGAAAATTACCTATTGTTGAGATCACAGTTTTATGTTAAACATGTTTTTAGAATTTTTGGTGATTTTTTTTTTAAATTCTCACTATCTATATTTTTTTTTTAAATGTATATCCTGCAATTTTCACACCTACTTGTAGCTCTTATATAATAGGTCATGATTTCTTGTTCTGTAACTTTTCAGTAGGTAGAATTACAATAAAAAATATCACCTCTGCATTGATAACACAGACAGGATCCATAATTCACAATTGGTTATATCACAGCTGACTCTGGCCTTGGCACTGGAAAGAAAACTCTTCCATATTAGTCAAAGGGGTCTCCTTGTGTCCATTATGTTTGTGGTCCATGTAGCTGCTCTCAAAAGACATGACGTCTTAACATGTTTTAGGCCTAGTGGCCAGTGTGAAAACTGCACATTCTTTAACACATAGATATTGATATGGAAACATTTTAAAAAATCTGTGAGGATCCGTGATAGTGGGAAAAAAAAGTCTGTACAATGAAAATACACATAAGCACATTACCTGTCTGCACCACCAGTCTGGTTACACCCATGAGGAGCTGTACCTAACACTATATGCATTGTTCTACATATTCATAAACCCAGTTAGCAGCAAAAAATAAAATAAATAAATTAAAAAATGTGAACGTGTTGTGATTGATTGAAGTAAAATGAAAATATTAGAAATTACCCATCATCTAGTCTGTAAAAGGACATTTATTTACTACTTACGTACCTAATGGACAATTATCATTTACATGCTACATTGTAAACAACATTAACCCTCTGTAAAATAAAATACTGTACATATATCTTAGTGTTTGCACACACAAAATGTTCTCCTGTCATTACAAAAGCAATTATATAATATATGTTGATCTTTGTACTACATTTGTAGATTTATAACGTGAACACATTCAATAATAATTAAAATATTCATTCAGGTCGTACTGTCAGTGTAGCTTTTACCAACTTTATGTTACCGGTGGTAAAAGTTGTCTGACCACTTTGAATACTTATTGCCACTTTAGGTTACAAAATTTCAATGACAACGTAATGATGCAGTGAGATCACTAAAACTACTGTAGATCACAATTCAATTTCCCTATCTTAAAGGAATTGGCCACTATAAGAATATTTATAAAGTCACTAAAATATTGCACTATAGCAATAGATGCAAACATAACATATGTACAAAGCCCTCACTCTTATGATAAAATCTGAGACTCTTAGCTAATATATTTTGATCAAAACACATCTGTGGCCGCCTACCCAGCGCCACGGTGGTCTCAGGTTCAGGCAGGTCCTACTCTATACCTAGCTATGCAGTTGTGCATTTATGTTCAGGAGAGCAGACCCTGCACATATAGTGTGTTGCTCCTAGTTAGCTCTGTGTGCATCAGCAACCAATGAGAGGAGGAGCACACAGACCTATATATACCACCTTAATCAAGATAACCTATTAGATAGGTGGGGCAAAAGTGCACATGAATGCTACTCCTAGGATAGAAGCGCATTCATACCTGAAGGTGCCACCCCTTCAAGACAAATTTTAAAAAATCACGGAAAAAAGATGATAAACATCCTGGATGATATGATAGTAAATATACGGATGTTCATGGCACCATAAGGTGACATGGCAGAACCATGGCGATAATGTAGTGGTGCAGCCTGACGCATCTCACTCTGGCCGGCACCCCTTTTCCAGCAGTCTGCGCTCCACCACCACAGCAGAAGGGAGTTCTGTTTCCTACTCGTCTATTTGTAATGATGCTCCACCTCCTACTCCTCGTCACACATTTCACCAGCAATCACCGAGGCGATTGCAAAAAGACAACAGTATTCATGCACTCATCCAACTGGCAGAAGCTGAACATACTCCTGGCAAAGTTGCTGTTACTGCAGTCCTTGCCTTTCCATGTGGTTGACACTGCACATTTCAGAGAACTGATGGCTTGTGCCAAGCCAAGGTGGACAGTCTCAAGCCTTCACCAATTCTCTAAGAAAGCTGAACCAGTCCTGCATACGTATGTACAGCAGAAGGTGGACCAGGCCTTGAGCCTTGGTGTCTGATACAGTTAATGACAGCGCTGATATCTGGAGCTGTAACTATGGTTGAGGACAACATATGTCCTTTACGGGCCACTAGGTAAATGTGGTTCCTGCCAGTCACACCAGCAACTTGACCAGGTAATGGCAATGCCACCTTCGCATTCTGATGCTGTGATTCCGGAGGCAATGTCCTCCTCTGCAAATGTCCTCCTCGAATTTGCCTTAGCCTCCACTGTAGGCACAGTTTGGAGTGGACCTCCAGCATACAACCTATGCAGAGCACGTTGAAACTCCACCCCCCACTTGTTGGATTGATTATATGAGCAAAGGAAGGCCGTGAATGATTTCTTTATGATACAAACACACAGAGGTACTCGCCAGTTGCAGCTCATGCGTGACACCTGCCGTTTGCTCAGGCTCTTTGAGGAGATCACTTTATTTGTCAGTCACCAGGACTACAGGATGAATGATATCATTCCACTCCTTCACGTCCTGGGGCAGATGCTAATAAATTTGGCTGGCCATGGGACAGAAGACATGGCACCTATATCTCATGGCCACTTGAGCCCTGTAGGAACTGGCAGAGGAGGAGGAAAAGGACAAGGAGAAAGACACTAATGCAAATGAAATGTTTTTTCAGAAATAGATGGCTTATCTGCTCAAAGTGACAAGAGAGGAACAGGAGGAGCATGAGGAGCTGGAGGGCGATGAGGAAGACCAGGCAGATAACCAAAACAGACCACAGTATGCAGTGGAGATAGAGGCAAGGAGTCCCTCTGATTTCCTTGTAGAAATGGCCAGATGCATGCTGAGTAGCTTGCATAGTAACAGCTGTATTATCACCATTCGGCAGAAGGATGACTACTGGCTCTCCATGATGTTAGACCCTCGCTACCGGGCCAAAATGGGGGCCTTTTTTACACCTTCTGAGAGGGATGATAAACTCAACTACTATCGAGACATTCTATGTAGTTGTTTGGTTGCTGCCTATGTCGGGTGGGGAGAGGGGGGCAGGAACAGCACCAGCTCTGTCAGCATTAACTTGAGTCTCCAGTCTCTGATGAGCACGTTTCTTCACCCACCATCAGAAGAAACCAGTCAGAAGCAGTATATGGAGCAGAACCTGAACCAGCAGGTGGTGGCATACTTGGAGTGCACCCTGTCACCTCAGATCCATGAACCCCTGGACTAATGGGCAGCCAAACTTGAATTGTGGCCGCAACTGGCCGGGTTTGCCCTGAACAAGCTTTCCTGCCTGGTCAGTAGTGTGGCATCAGAGCAGGTGTATAGTGCCACAGGGGGTATATTTACGCCAAAGAGAACTTGCTTTTCAACACAAAATGTAGAAAGATTAACCTTTATAAAGATGAATCAGGAGTGGATCAGCCAGGATTTCCACACCAGTCCCCTATGTATCAGACTAGTGTGCTGCCACACCCGATCATTGTGAAAAATGTATCACAGTTCTGATAGATATAGACATCAGGAATCAGGTAGTCAGTAACTGAATTATAATACTTTCACCAGTGTAAAACGTAAACTTTATTTATCTTAATTAAAATTCACCCATATTGTGCTCATAAAACCAAGTTAATGGGGCTGGGCTGGACAAGAAAGGAAATGATAACTCTCCCTCACAATTGCCCTACTGAACTATGGGCCCTGCCTACCAAAACGGAATGGTCTCCCCAATAGGGGAGATCCTGTGTCAGGAACCTCCTATTAGACCCTATATGTCCCTGAGAAGGGATAGATACCTGTCACGAGTGGTCTTGCGTCTGGAATCAGACGTTCTGCGCGGCTTTCTAAGTGACAGGTTTGACAGGCTATTCCCTGTGGTTTGGGTGCTGTTCACCACACCCCTTTCCCTCAGCTGTTGCCGCTGGGCAATTAGCTGTCTCCTACTTACCTCTTCCTCTCCCAGTATCCCTTGCGGTTTATATCTGCTACATACCTGGTTGAGAGTGGTGTGGATCTCGGCTGAGATCCTGTTGCTGAGTTCTACTTAAAGTTAAGTGTTTTCCCTTCCTTTGGTTATTCCTGTTTGAGTCTCCTGTTCCTCCTTACGCTTGGAGGAACAGGTTACTCTCTTGTGTCATTAGACTGCAGGGTGTTCTAGGGTTTATTCAGATTAGGTTCCTGTGTATGAGCTTTCCTACCACCCGGGTTAGTTCATACTGGTAGCCAGCTAGGGCCTAGTCTTAGGGTCCCCTGCAGGAGGTGACCAGTTCCCTGGTTTTGTCTGTTCCCATCCCTCATACGCTCGGTGTGGCTTTTCCCCCCACACCCGAGCGTGACATTATAAACCGCCACTAACAAAAATTTATGTCATTTTTGTGCTGACATGGATGCTATTGCTACACTGGCTGAACGGCTGCAGGGACTCAGCTTGGAGGTGGCTGACATCCGCAACCAGATTCAGAGACCACAGGCTGGTGGTTCTGGGGGTGCTGAGTGTCAGGCCTGTTTGGAGCCTAAGGTCCCCCTCCCGGATAGATTTTCTGGGGAATGTGATAATTTTGTTCTATTTAGGGAGGCGTGCAAATTGTATTTCAGACTGCGTCCACATTCTTCTGGTAATGAGGAACAGAAGGTTGGTGTGGTCATCTCGCTGCTTAAAGGGGATGCGCAGTCATGGGCCTTTTCTCTACCGGCCGGATCGCTGTCTCTCCGGTCGGTAGATGAATTTTTCAAGACCCTAGGGATTATCTATGATGACCCGGATCGTATCTCCCTGGCGGAGACCCAGATACGTAACCTTTGTCAGGGTGAGCGGCCGGTTGAGACTTATTGCTCTGAGTTTCGGAGGTGGGCGACCAATACTGAATGGAACGATCCGGCTTTACGTAGCCAATTCTGTCAAGGTTTGTCTGAAAGGCTGAAGGACGCTTTGGCCTTTCAGGAAACCCCTGTGTCTTTGGAAGCCGCTATGTCTCTTGCTGTACGCATGGATAGGCGCCTGAGAGAGCGATCTAGGGGCCCCCGCTCTCAGGACGTACTATCACATAGTGTACCAGCTTCCTATGACACTTTGGGTGAATATTCCCCTAGGTTGATGTCTGGGGATGAACCTATGCAATTAGGGGGAGCCACTCCTGTAGCCACCCGCAATCATCTTGGTAATAAAAAGGGTGTGTGTTTTTTCTGTGGTCAGAAAGGACACTTTATCAATGTATGTCCATGCTTCCTATCTCTAAAGGAGAGAAAAGAAAAGGGGGCGTTGAATTCTCATCTCACTCTTGGTGGAGTGGGTAGGGAGACTGAAAATGTGCATTTGTCTTCATCCTGCAGTACCCGTTTTCTCCTGACTGCCGAGGTGGCGCTAGAATCAAAGGTTGTGAAAATTGAGGTGTTTATTGACAGCGGGGCAGGGGTGAACTTGATTGATGCTCAGTTTGTCCGTATGCATGGATTGTCACCAAGTTCTTTGGATAAGAGGATTTCTGTGTTTGCCATTGATTCTGCACCTCTCTCTCAGAAGTGTTTGTCTCAGATGGTGCATGATATCAAATTAAGAGTGGGTGAATTTCATCAGGAGCTTATTTCATGTTTTGTGTTGGAAGGTCTTCCTGCTCCTGTGGTTCTGGGTTTACCGTGGTTAAGCAAACATAATCCGTCCATTGACTGGCATACTAGACAAATTGTGGATTGGGGCGATTATTGTGTTGACAATTGCCTTAATACATCTTTTTCTGCTTTAACCACTAAGACTCTTCCTTCTTTTATATCGGATTTCTCTGATGTATTTTCTGAAGGTGGATGTCAGGATTTACCCCCTCACCGGGAATACGATTGTCCTATCAATCTTATCCCTGGAACAAGATTGCCTAAATCTAGGCTGTATAACCTTTCTGGACCTGAGAGAACGGCCATGAAGGAATATATTGCTGAGAGTTTGGCCAAAGGACATATTAGGCCTTCCAAATCTCCTGTGGCAGCAGGGTTCTTTTTTGTTAAAAAAAAGGACGGATCCCTTAGGCCATGTCTGGATTTCCGTGAACTCAATAGGATTACTGTCCGTGATCCGTACCCCCTTCCTTTGATTCCTGACTTGTTTAACCAGATTGTGGATGCCAAGGTGTTCTCCAAGTTGGACTTAAGGGGGGCATATAATCTGGTCAGGATCAAGGAAGGGGATGAATGGAAGACGGCCTTTAACACTCCTGAGGGCCACTTTGAGAACCTGGTCATGCCTTTTGGGTTGACCAATGCTCCTGCTGTCTTCCAGCATTTTGTTAATGACATTTTTCATCATCTTGTGGGGAGGTTTGTAGTCGTGTATTTGGATGACATACTAATCTATTCTCCAGATATTGTGACACATCAGGATCACGTGAGGCAGGTGTTGCAAATCTTAAGAGATAACAAGTTGTATGCAAAATTAGAGAAATGTGCTTTTGCTGTACATGAGGTGCAATTCTTAGGATACCTGCTTTCATCTTCAGGTTTTCGTATGGATCCAGAGAAGGTCTGTGCTGTTCTGAACTGGGACCGACCTGAAAATCTGAAGGCTCTTATGCGATTTTTGGGGTTCACCAACTATTACCGAAAATTTATTAAGAACTATTCGACTATAGTTAAACCCTTAACTGACATGACTAAGAAAGGGACGGATGTCTCTGTGTGGTCTGATGCAGCATTGCAAGCCTTCTCTGCTGTAAAGGAGTGCTTTTCCTCTGCCCCTATATTGGTGCAGCCAGATGTGTCACAACCTTTCATTGTGGAGGTTGACGCATCCGATGTGGGGGTAGGAGCTGTGTTATCACAGGGCCCGTCACCTGGTAAATGGCGCCCATGTGCTTTTTTTTCGAAGAAACTCTCTGTGGCGGAGAGAAATTATGATGTGGGTAACCGAGAGTTACTGGCCATTAAGTTGGCTTTTGAGGAATGGCGTCATTGGTTGGAAGGGGCGAATCATCCAATCACGGTATTCACTGATCACAAAAATCTGGCTTACCTGGAGTCGGCTAGACGACTTAATCCGAGGCAGGCCAGATGGTCTTTGTTCTTCACCAGATTCAATTTCATTGTCACATACCGTCCTGGGGTTAAGAATGTGAAGGCGGATGCCTTGTCACGTAGTTTTCCCGGGGGTGGTGATTTTGAAGATCCTAGCCCTATACTGTCTGAAGGAGTGGTGATATCCGCTCTTTACCCTGATCTTGAGGCTAAAGTGCTTGAGGCCCAGGGAGATGCGCCGGAGTCTTGCCCTCCCGGGAAGTTGTTTGTTCCTTCTGATTTGCGTTATAAGGTTTTTGAGGAGCATCATTCTTCGGTGCTTGCGGGACACCCTGGGAGTAAATCCACTGTCGACCTCATCTCTCGTAGATTCTGGTGGCCAGGTCTGCGTAAGTGTGTTGAGGAATATGTGTCAGCCTGTAGTGTCTGCGCACGCTCTAAGGTGACACATACTCGTCCCTCTGGACCCCTACTTCCATTACCCATCCCGTCCAGACCATGGACTCACCTATCCATGGACTTCATCACTGATCTGCCTGAGTCGTCTGGTAAGACAGTTATTCTGGTGGTTGTAGATCGTTTTAGTAAAATGGCGCACTTTATTGCATTACCCGGACTCCCCAATGCTAAAACTCTTGCACAAGTGTTTGTTGACAATATTGTGAAACTTCATGGCATTCCCACTGACGTTGTCTCTGATCGTGGGACTCAGTTTGTGTCCAGATTCTGGAGGGCGTTCTGTACTCGGCTCGGGGTACAACTGTCTTTCTCCTCTGCCTTTCATCCCCAGACGAATGGACAGACTGAGCGTACCAATCAGAATCTGGAGACTTATTTGAGATGCTTTGTCTCTGAGAACCAGGAGGAGTGGTCCTCGTTTTTGTCTCTGGCTGAGTTTGCCATAAATAATCGCAGACAGGACTCCACTGGTAAGTCACCATTTTTTGGTGCATATGGCTTTCACCCGCAGTTTGGCACATTTTGTGGTTCTGATACTTCTGGTATTCCTGAGGAAGAACGTTTTTCGTCATCATTGTCTTCCATATGGCGAAAAATTCAAAGTAACTTGATAAATATGGGTAACAAGTACAAACGTGTGGCTGACAGGAGACGCATGAATGGTCCGGACCTAAATGTGGGTGATTCTGTGTGGCTGTCTACTAGGAACATTAAGTTGAAAGTTCCTTCATGGAAGTTGGGTCCAAGATTTATTGGCCCATATAAAATCACGGCCATTATTAATCCTGTAGCATTTCGTCTTGAACTTCCGTCAGGCCCTGAAAATCCATAATGTGTTTCACAGATGTTTGTTGAAGAGGTATGTTGAACCTCTGGAGCCATCTCCCTTGCCACCCGCGCCTGTCTTGGTGGATGGTAATTTGGAATTTCAGATTGTCAAGATCATTGATTCTCGAGTTCTTCGTGGGACCCTTCAATATCTGGTTCATTGGAAGGGTTATGGTCCTGAGGAGAGGTCATGGGTACCGGCATCTGACGTGAATGCCAGTCGTTTGGTAAAAGCCTTTCACAGATGTCACCCTGATAAAGTTGGTCCTGGGTGCCCGGAGGTCACCCGTAAAAGGGGGGGTAATGTCACGAGTGGTCTTGCGTCTGGAATCAGACGTTCTGCGCGGCTTTCTAAGTGACAGGTTTGACAGGCTATTCCCTGTGGTTTGGGTGCTGTTCACCACACCCCTTTCCCTCAGCTGTTGCCGCTGGGCAATTAGCTGTCTCCTACTTACCTCTTCCTCTCCCAGTATCCCTTGCGGTTTATATCTGCTACATACCTGGTTGAGAGTGGTGTGGATCTCGGCTGAGATCCTGTTGCTGAGTTCTACTTAAAGTTAAGTGTTTTCCCTTCCTTTGGTTATTCCTGTTTGAGTCTCCTGTTCCTCCTTACGCTTGGAGGAACAGGTTACTCTCTTTTGTCATTAGACTGCAGGGTGTTCTAGGGTTTATTCAGATTAGGTTCCTGTGTATGAGCTTTCCTACCACCCGGGTTAGTTCATACTGGTAGCCAGCTAGGGCCTAGTCTTAGGGTCCCCTGCAGGAGGTGACCAGTTCCCTGGTTTTGTCTGTTCCCATCCCTCATACGCTCGGTGTGGCTTTTCCCCCCACACCCGAGCGTGACAATACCGCCACCCAAGAAGATACCTATGACTACAGTCCAGAATTGTCATTAAATGTGATCTACTTCCTGTATTTGCGTTCCACCATGTGTTTCACAATGCGTTCCACCATGTAGTCCACCGTTGATTTCCGGTCACATGACTCCTCAGCTGACTACAGGCTGACATGGACAGAGACTTTACTTCCATCAACATGGTCACCACTGCACCAACCAATGCTATATTGCTGATACAGACTGACTCAGATTGACCCCTTAATCGGACCTTCTCCAGCCTGGGCACTCTTCTGAGGATTCAGGGAAGTACAGTATAATCAAGCTCTTCCCCCTTGTGATATCTAGCTGCTTGATTATATGACTTTTATTGAATAGGCAAAATTGTTTCCTTCATAGTATTGATCTGTGGGGAAATACCTCTATTTTATATGTGCCTGTTTAATGGTCTGAGCTTGTTGGTAATCTATTTCATGCTATAAGTGATTCATTTAATCATTTTGCATCTGTCTAAATGTAGTAATAAACTTTTTTACAAAGGCCATACCGTATTTGCATCATCTGGGCATTACTATAGGAATAAAATCTCATTTGCACAGATATCATCGCCTCCTTGATCTATCTATCTATCTATCTATCTATCTATCTATCTATCTATCTATCTATCTTTATTTTTTTTCGGGGGTGGATGGGGGGGGATTGTTATATGTGGTCCACTGATGAACTGACCCCACAGAATGGCTCAGAGAAACGTGTCGGAACAAAGTCTGCATTCCTAGGACATATAGTATGTGCTCCTTTTATTTCCACTGGTGATCAATATCCGGATGCCACTGGTCGTTTTGGGAGCACATATGTATTATGTGCAATTATTTATGTTATAACGTTATTATTTCTTGATATACATCTGACTAATAACAATTTTGGACTGTAGTCATAGGTCTCTTCTTGGGTGGCGGTATCTATCCCTTCTCTGGGTTTATAGGGTCTAATAGAAGGTTCCTGACAGGGATCACCCCTGTCGGGGCGGCTATTCCGTTTTGGTAAGCAGGGCCCATAGTTCAGTAGGGCAATTGTGAGGGAGAGTTATCATTTATTTTCTTGTCCAGTCCAGCCCCATTAACTCGGCTTTATGAGCACAATATGGATGAATTTTAATTATCATCAATAAAGGTTACGTTTTACACTGGTGAAGGTACTCTATGATTACATTGTAAAAAATGGTCTGTTACTTTTGGCCACATGCTTCAGCCACTATTCTCATGCTGCCACCCACCTGATGCTACATACAAATACTGATGCAAAAAAGCTGTCTAAATAATCACCTTGTAATAGAGGCCATTAAAGTCTTGCATACAGGATTTCTTTTCTATATGAATAAAACTGATTTCAGAGGCAAATGGCCAAAACTCATATAAATTGAGCATGAGGCCTCTATCACATGGTCATTATTTTGGACCCACTCCTGTTTTTGCCTTACAATTACTGATCAATTACTGACCAAATACTGACTGTATGAAGGTGGGTGCTCCAAAGAAGTTTTTTTTGGGCTGTTCTGATTGATTAGAAGAAGGGAAAAATAGACATTGACATCAACACAAACTTACTGTTGACACTAGAGATGAGCGAATACTAAAATAATCGTGTGCTCGGTACTCGGAACAAATTTTTCCGAATATTCGTATATTCGTACGTAAAAACGAACCCTATTGAAGTCAATGGGAGATACGAATATTTTTGCAGGGGACCAAAGTTCGTTGCAGGCAAGGTTGCCTAAACACCTGAAAACCTCTGAAAGTGATGAAAACACAACGGAAATGGATAGGGAACACCAGGGGCAGCATGCATGGAGCAGGCAGAGACAGTGTAAGGAGCGACATGACCTTGTCCGATAAAGCGTATGCTATTGCTACTATACGCTACTATACGCTTTACTCTGTACGCTGTTGCATACGAATTCCAGTCTCGCGAATACACGCACGACGCTACGCCATGGCGCACAGTCCTCAGAGGAAGATGGCAGGCAATCGTAGGTGTTCCTCTGCTTTCAGCTCTGAGGAGCTGAAATATATGGTTAATAAGATGGACAGGCTGGATTATAATGGCACCCACCAACACCCGCATCAGCAAAAAAAGCACATTGTGGAGCAGGTGATTCGAGGTCTGTGCCATCATTTTCAAATTGTGCGGACCCCAGGCCAGGTCCAACATAAATGGTCAGATTTGAAGTTAAAGTGCCCAGAGCGGCTGAGTCAGATTCGGGAGGAGATACATTAGGGTGAGTAATAAAATATTTGAAAAGTAAAAACATGTTAAAAAATTAGTTTAGGCCCCATTCACACGACCGTATGAATGGGGCCGTATGTCTCCTCAAATTTGCGGATACATACCGCCCCATTCATTTCAATGGGGCCGGGAGCCGCGGCACGGAGCTAGCTCCGTGCCGTGGCTCCTTTGCAGCATGCTCTATAGTTGTCCGTGCGCACGGACAACTATAAGCATTTTCAATGGGGCCGCCCGGCGTGTGTTCCGAGCGCATGGAACACACGCCGGGCGGCCCCATTGAAAATGCTTATAGTTATCCGTGCGCACGGACAACTATAGAGCATGCTGCAAAGGAGCCGTGGCTCCCGGCCCCATAGAAGTGAATGGGGCTGTATCTATCCACAATTTTGAGGATAGATACGGCCCCATTCACATACGGTCGTGTTAATGAAGCCTTACAGTATTGTATATATACCAGTGCCAATAATGAAAACTGTATAGAAGGACAACATGGGTGTGCGTAGTGCGCTGCAGCAATTTTCTTTCATGCTAGGCCACGCCTCTAACTCCACTCAAACAAGTGAAGGTATTCTCAGATATGTGCCCCTTCACAGTAAGTTGCCTTAGGCTACTTTCACATATGTGGCGGTGATCCGGCAGGCTGTTCTGCAGTATTTGTCCTGCCAATTGCCAGTGTTGTGGCCGGATCAGCGCCGTCCTCTGTTATTGTTAAAGGGGCTGGCCGTTCTCCCATTTGTATCAGGCAAATGCACTAGTGTGAAAGAAAGTCCCCTTAGATATATGCCCCTTCATAGTTAGCGCTGCCTCCTAAAAGATGTGCTCAATGCTGCAGCTAATGTGTCTGGAGTGGGCGATATAAAATATATTCCCACGATAACGATATTAAGAAATTGATCACAATAAATACCCATTTAGAAGAAATAAAACACTTGGGGCCACAAGGAGAAGACATAATACTGTATGGGGGCCACAAGGAGAAGACATTATACTGTATGGGGGCAGCCACAAGGAGACATTATACTGTATGGGGGCCACAAGGAGACATTATATTGGACGTCGGGGAAGGTGAAGGGACTGCTCCCTGCTTACCGTCACCCGGCTCTGCTTCCTATGAATGCAAAGACAGCTGACCACGGGACATAGCCACCCGTTCCTGGACACAGCCGATAAAATCCTGACTGTCCTGCCAAATCCGTAATGGTTGGGACTGGAGCTATGGTACACTAGTGCATTGTATGTGCTGTATTCATATTTGTTATGTTTGTACCTGTAGAATGTGACACACAATCTTTTAGTCATTCATTCAAGCCCCCACCCCTCCCAACAAATGCTCCCTCCATCAATTATGCACCCCAGATATTCTATGATGATCCCTTCACATGAAATGCCCACTCCAAATCATATTGCCCTCCTCTTACCCATAATATCCTCATAGTAGTATAAAGTGTTAGTATTAAAACGGTCATCAACATAACAATTGTGTATGGATTTATGTTGCAGAGCAACGTCAACGATGTCACGAACGTCGCCGGCAGCGTCGTCCCCGGATGGCCCCTGAAGGACCTTCTAGAAAGTGTAAACAACATATTTAATTTATTTTTAATCCAGGCTATGTGGGAGTGCAGCAGCAGTGATATAGGAGCACTAGTGGTTAGGAATGGGATCCAGCCCCAAACTATTCAGATGTATCAACATCAGAATAATACAACTGTTCATTTGAGTTGAATGTAATGCCATTATTTTAATTTTGACAGCTGCTGCACCACAGAGGAGCTCCTCTGCCCCTCCACCCCACCCTGAGAGGAGCCCACCGGCCCCTAATACACCACCAGCCCAGCTAACTGAGGTAGAAGGTAGGTAAAATAAAAAATGTAATGGGTGGAACTTCTGTCTTCAAAATATAAACTAAATTTATGCTTTATCTTTTGTAGCTCCAACCGTCAGGGAGGAAGCTGATTTTTCTCCAGGACCCTGGGAGGAACACCCAGTATGGATATCCCGTAAGTACGAACCCCTAATTAACTGAAGTGTAATATTTTCAAGCACTAGGATCATGCCACCCAACATGTTATTGATAACTAGACTGTGAACACATTATGTTCTCCAAGTGGTTAGTGAAGCAGACATATCACAATAATTTTAAAATCAAGGTAGTGAAAGAAGTAGAAACTTGTGTTACCCAAAAAATATTTAACAAAAATGTGACATACATCACATAATATTATTATAGTACATTGCCAATCTCTTTTTAACAAAGCGAGAAACAGCCCTGCATCTCACATAGATCCAGAGATCTGCCCCAATTACTCTGCTACATCAAGCTGGTTACTCAAGGGTAGTGTGACTAGTGTCTATTCTGCTGCATGTCAGGACTCGTGTCCATCTCTCCCTATCACAGCTCAGGACAGGAGGCAGTTTAAGATTGAGGAGGCAGTGAAGATTTAAACTGAGCATGTGCGGACTTCTCAGTGAGCAGTTCTAAGACATAAGAAAAAAAGGCTCAATAAAAATACATTTCACTGAATAACTGAGTCAGTTCGAGTAGATATACAAAATATTTAATGACATGTAACTGCTAAAGTATTCAAATCCAGGTGCTGCTTTGAAAGTTTAGAATATTTTTTGTGCAACAACCCCTTTAACTAGATAATACTAATTGTATTAATGTTTCCACCCCTACAGCTATCCCCACAGACTTCGAATTGGAGGCAGCCCTCAGAAGGGTCAATGAGCGGCTCTATGCTGCCTCCCGCATACAACGCAGCCTGCAATTAGAGGTGTCGGCGATGCAAGCCATGTTGGTGAGGCGTCGTCAACCTCCTGTTTAATATTTATTTTATTTTGTTTTTTATTAATAATTTATAATTGTTAAAATATTTTTCTTTAACCCCTTGAGGACAGAGCCCATTTTGGCCTTAATGTCTGGGCCAAATTTTTGAATTCTGACATGTGTCACTTTATGTGGTAATAACTTTGGAACGCTTTTACTTATCTAGGCCATTCTGAGATTGTTTTCTCGTGACACATTGTACTTCATGACAGTCATAAATTTGAGTCAATATATTTCACCCTTATTTATGAAAAAATCCCAAATTTACCAAAAATTCTGAAAAATTTGCAAATTTCCAAATTTCAATTTCTCTACTTTCAAAATACACCGTAATACCTCCAAAAATAGTTATTATTTTACATTCCCCATATGTCTACTTTATGTTGGCATCATTTTGTAAACGTCATTTTACTTTTTTAGGACGTTAGGAGGCTTAGAAGTTTAGAAGCCATTTTTCAAATTTTCACCAAATTTTCCAAAACCATTTTTTTTTAGCACCAATGCAGATATAAAGTGATTTTGAGGGGCTTACATAATGAAACCCACCATAAATGACCCCATTTTAGAAACTACACCCCTCAAATTATAAAAAACTGCTGTTACAAATTTTGTTAACCCTTGAGGTGTTCCACAAGAATTAATGGAAAATGGAGGTGAAATTTCAAAATTTCACTTTTTTCGTAGATTATTCATGTTAATATTTTTTTTCTTGCAACACAGCAAGGGTTAACAGCAAACTAAACCTCAATTTACATTGCTCTGATTCTGCAGTTTACAGAAATACCCCATATGTGGTGGTAAACGTCTCTATGGGTTTGTGGCAGTGGTCAGAAGGAAAGGAGCGCCATACGGATTTTGGAGGCAAAATTTGCTAGAATAGTTTTTAGGCACCATTTTGTAATTGAGAGACCCTGACGTACCCCTACAGTGGAAACCCTCATAAAGTGACCCCATTTTTGAAACTACACCCTTCAAAGAATATATTAAGGGGAGTACTGACCACTTTGACCCCCTAAGCATTTTTACGGAATTTGGAAACACTTGGCTGTGAAAATGAACATTTTTTTTCTTCCAATAAAATGTTGCTTTAGCTCCAATTTTTTTTATTTGCATAAGAGGTAACAGGAGAAAAGCCCCCCCATAATTTGTTACCCATTTTCTCCTGAATACGGCAACACCCCATATGTTGTGGTAAACTGGTGTGGGGGCACATGGCAGGAGCGCCATATGGATTTTACAACACAGATTTTGATGGAGTGGTTTGCGGGAGCCATTGATTTTTATTTTTTTGAGCTATTGTCTTATGTGGGGGCTCATTTTTTGCAGGATGAGGTGAGGTTTTCATTGGTACCATTTTGGGGTAAATACGCCTTTTTGATCGCCTGCTATTACACTTTTTGTGAGGGAAGAGGGAAAAAAATGGCTATTTTGGCATAGTTTTTTTAAAAAAAATTTTTACAGCATTCGCCTGGGGGGCCATCTCATGTAATATTTTTATAGAGCAGGTTGTTACGGACGCAGCGATACCCAATATGTCCAACTTTTTTATTGTTGGAAAGTTTTACACAGTAGATGCATTTTGAACAGAATAAAATATTTTTTTTTGTGTTGCCATTTTCAGAGAGCCATATTTTTTTCAGTTTTCAGGCGATTGTCTCAGGTAGGGTACAGTTTTTGCGGGACAAGATGACGGTTGAATTGATACCATTTTGGGGTAATTACGCCTTTTTGATCGCCTGCTATTACACTTTTTGTGAGGGAAGAGGGGAAAAAATGGCTGTTTTGGCATAGTTTTTTTAAAAAAAATTTACAGCATTCGCCTGGGGGGCCATCTCATGTAATATTTTTATAGAGCAGGTTGTTACGGACGCAGCGATACCCAATATGTCCAACTTTTTTATTGTTGGAAAGTTTTACACATTAGATGCATTTTGAACAGAATAAAATATTTTTTTTTGTGTTGCCATTTTCAGAGAGCCATATTTTTTTCAGTTTTCAGGCGATTGTCTCAGGTAGGGTACAGTTTTTGCGGGACAAGATGACGGTTGAATTGATACCATTTTGGGGTAATTACGCCTTTTTGATCGCCTGCTATTACACTTTTTGTGAGGGAAGAGGGGAAAAAATGGCTGTTTTGGCACAGTTTTTAAAAAAAAAATTTACAGCATTCGCCTGGGGGGCCATCTCATGTAATATTTTTATAGAGCAGGTTGTTACGGACGCAGCGATACCCAATATGTCCAACTTTTTTATTGTTGGAAAGTTTTACACATTAGATGCATTTTGAACAGAATAAAATATTTTTTTTTGTGTTGCCATTTTCAGAGAGCCATATTTTTTTCAGTTTTCAGGCGATTGTCTCAGGTAGGGTACAGTTTTTGCGGGACAAGATGACGGTTGAATTGATACCATTTTGGGGTAAATACGCCTTTTTGATCGCCTGCTATTACACTTTTTGTGAGGGAAGAGGGAAAAAAATGGCTATTTTGGCATAGTTTTTTAAAATTTTTTTACAGCATTCGCCTGGGGGGCCATCTCATGTAATATTTTTATAGAGCGGGTTGTTACGGATGTGGCGATACCTAACATGTTTATGTATTGTGTGTCTTTTTTTATTTTTAATAAAAAAACAGTGGGTCTGGTATTTTACAATACACTGCAGTACACTGTATAGTGTACTGCAGTGTATTTTCTTATAGCCTGTTCAAGCTCCTGCCTTTAGCAGGAGCTTGAACAGGCTTTCATGGCAAGCCAGACGAAAGCGTCTGGTTGCCATGGTAACCATCGGGACGCTGCCATAGCAGAGCAGCGTCCCGATGGAAGGGAGAGGGAGCTTCCTCCCTCTCATCTGCCCACACCATCGGCGCTGCCAGCGCAACGCAGCGCCGATGGGAGAGGGAGGGAGCGCTCCCTCCCTGTTAACCCCTTCCATACAGCGGTCCCTACGGACCGCTGCATGGAAGGGGTTAAACTGCTGACATCGGTGCCAGCACCGATGTCAGCAGTTTCAAGCAGAGTATCAGCTGTATGCTGATACTCTGCTTGAATACCGCTCGGCCATCCTGAAAGATTATTGCGGGCGGCACTCGCGGCAGCCGCCCGCACATTGCAAGTCTCCCCCCGCCCGCCTGCCCATCTGCCCACAGCCAATCAGGGGGGCGGGGGGGACACCCTGACCTCCCCCTAAATACTGACACTCGGCGGGGATTCGCTAGAATAGCGCTATCCCCGCCGAGTACCCCTTGCCTGCTGTGAATGACTGGTCTGAATAGACCAGCTATTCACAGCGATCGCCTTTATGGGGGGTGCACGGCACCCCCCGAGGCCTTAACTATGGGTGGCTGGGTGTCTTTAACAGCACCCATTACAGCATGTAACCCCCCCTGCACTGAGCAGGGGGGGTTTACATGCAGGACGTACCGGTACGCCCTGTTGCGCTAAGTACCTCGCGCCCAGGACGTACCGGTACGTCCATTGTCGCCAAGGGGTTAAACCTGTGTTTTGTGGTTTTTTAAAACCTTTAACCCCTTCCTGACATACTTTGAAGAAATATTGTTATGAAACATATATTGACTTGTACGTAAAGCTGAAATCCAGCCAAAAATTACAAGGAAAAGGCACTCAGATACACCTTTTATTACACATAAAGGAGGGCATTAGACACACCCGTGAAAAATTAAGATTGACGGCCTGCTGGTGAGCTGACCGTTGAAAAACATTATGGTTGAAG